>CAJNOQ010008476.1:0-11170 GCA_905250885.1 Didymodactylos carnosus | reverse complement strand
CTCTTCGTCGTAAATACTTTAGACTTCTACAGTTTTTCAAAATTTATCATCGTCTAAGTCCTGTTTCTCTTTTTTATACTATTCATCGTCCTCACTATTCATCTTTACGTCTTCATCACTCTAAATATGTTCGCATTCCATCTTCTGTTGATGGTTTTTCCGCAAACAGTGCATGCTTCTTTTTTTTATTCAACTATTGTTGATTGAAATAATCTCCCAGAGTCAGTTATTTGTCTTTTTTCTTTAACGTCTTTCAAAACAGCTTTACTTCAGTATCTCTTCCAGTAAAACATGTCAGTTATGAATTTATATTTGTTCTTTTTTTCTTGTTTTCTTTTAAAAATAAAAATTTTAACGAAATTCTAAAATAATACTAAACAGTTTGAATAACACAAAATTGTGTTGATGTAGCGATAAAATGAACAGCTCTTCTAAAGTTAACCTTCGATTGCCTGGAGCCAGTTTAAGCCTGACTTAAGACAAAAAAGACAAAGAACATTTCTGACTTGAGTTTTTTTATAAAACTGGCTTCTGGTCATATCGTTAAGTTTAATTTTAAACAGCGTCTAGAAATAGCTCAAGTACCTAAGATTACTGGTTGTTCTTTTGCTCATCTGCATTTCAACCGAATAGACTGGCACAAAAATAATTAATTGGTTACGATCGTGGGTGCTACCTAGTTACAGTCTTCAATACTTCAAATGTTCTCAGTTGGCATGCACCTATGCATTGTTGTTTTCATGCATCGATTGTGTTTGATGCAAAGTTATTAATTTCGTCCATAGTTAAACTTTGCTTATTTACGGTGGAGTATTTATTGAACCCTGCCTAGGAGGAAGACAGCTGATTTTAGGCCATACAAAACCAATAGGTAGCGCTGGTAATCTGCAGTCAACTTTGATGGATTATTGACGCTCAAACTTTCTGTCTAGAGAAATTAAATGGTATGCTTGCAGCGGACTATTATCACTGCGATTCATGTAAAAATAGAGAAAGTAAAACGAAACTAAACTTTATTTGACTCAAGGTCTCAGTTTTGCTACCCGTGGCTGATAACTGAAAAAAACATTTTCTCTTCCGCAGAATTGTATGATTTTCCTCTCTACCCAATTAGAGGAACAGTTCTGTAAAGCAGCACAGTTGAAATCTTTGAATACTTACACAAACATGCGTACTCTAGAGATGTATCTGTACACTAACTCTGCTAATTGTTAAAGATGGAGCTCTCCTATAAGAGAGAAACGGGGTACTGGAAGATTTGTGTCTGTTCTGTTTTTAGCCTGCCTCACGACATTTACAACCAGTAATCCCACTATGCGCATTTATATCCAATTTTTGTCACCTATACATTTATGCTATTAATGTAGAAGGATAATTTACATAAGATTGAAGATGAAACCCTGTTATCCTCTTAAATCTAACTGATTCACCTGACATCCGTAGTATGGATAACTTCTCTTAGACACTGAATGTTGAATGAGCAAGACTTTTTGTACCCAGAAATCACAATATGTAGAAATCTGAAAAATATTTTCGTGCATGGAAGTATTAAACTTATAGCTTTTTCATCTCTTTTAGACGTTTCAGATATTGTTGTAAAACTCAGGTGCTTCTGTTATTATTTCTGTAAATATTTGGTACATGACCAGTTCTCATATTATTAAGCAATTTTGAGTTCTTCGAAAATAAAGAAGAAAAGCGAAAGAATATGATTAAACGACGATGAGCTTTTTGTTGTACGTACATCTTTCTGGTTGTTATTTGTCACGATAATCTGTATGCTTTGTTTTGGTCCTTTTAGTCGTCAACAGCGCACATTTAAACCTCGTCGACATATAGCAGAAGGTACAAAACAACATGATTTAATGAAACATGCTGCAGCCACACTAGGAAGTGGAAACCTTCGTTTAGCAGTGACATTACCAGAAGGAGAAGATCTGAATGAATGGATTGCTGTGAATAGTAAGTGAAAACAGCAGCGTGCTGTTTTATTCTTCGATTGTCATTTTATCTTTAGTTGTTGATTTTTTTAATCAAATTAATATGTTATACGGTACAATAACAGAATTTTGCACAGAAGAAAGTTGTGCTCTAATGACGGCAGGACCGAAATAGTAAGTATCACTAATATTATCATTGAAATGTTCATTGTCTATCTGTTATTATTTATAGTGAGTACCATTGGGCGGATGGAGCAACAATTAAAAAACCAATCAAATGTTCAGCTCCTCGTTACGTCGATTTTCTCATGACATGGGTACAAGAACACCTGGATGATGAGACGGTATTTCCGTCAAAAATTGGTAAGTGCTTATTCATTTTTCTTGTACAGCAGTTATGGATTCTTGATAGCTAACATCTTACGAAGAGGAGAACTAAATAACCTTTTGGTAGCGACTTTATTTTTGAAAAGGTTACCCTTTTTTAAGATGATTCATGATTTAACTTATCCCTCACTTTTAGTCTATCCTGAACTAATTAAACGAATAGGAATGAATTATATTTCTGTGTGCTTAGTACTTCCATGTTTTTTCTTCTCTTGTAGGTATACCATTTCAAAAAAACTTTTTGAGTTTATCAAAAGTGATATTGAAACGTTTATTTCGTGTATATGCTCATATTTATCATCAACATTTTAAAGAAGTTGTCATGCTAAAAGAAGAAGCTCATTTAAACACATCATTTAAACATTTTGTCTATTTTATACAAGAATTTAATCTGATTGAAAAGAAAGAACTAGCACCTTTACAAGAATTAATTGATCGTTTGACGACAAAAGATAGATGAACATATAAATCAAAAAAGGTCTCAGCGAAATCTATCATCTTATTTCTTCTCCCTCTCTCGCTCTCTTTTCATGTTGTATGTGAAAACACTATATATTATAGTTGTGTAAATGATATGTCGTATAAAAGAGCAAAAACAAACTTTCGAAAATGTTCTAGTCAACCCGAAAATTTTTTCTCTCGTATGTGTGCTTATTGTCAATATTTTTGTGCTTGTTTTCTTTCTCCGGTGGTGTATTTCGTTTTTGTTGTGAATTTATCTTCTGTATTACTTGTTTGTCGTTTCTTACATGTCAAATTTAATCTCTTTTACTAGAATATTATGAACGTACTCCATTGTTCAAGAAATTACGTCATTCCCATTCTATATATATTGTTTGTTTGTTGTTTTTTTGATCTTGTCGTACAGAAATAGTCAATAGCTCAAACGTATCTCAGCTATATTACCAATCGAATTAGATAATTCATTTTTTATTATCTAGCTCAATTTTTTTCTGTTCTATGTAACTCTTTTTTTTTCCATTTACGATAAACATATATTTGTTACGTCTCAACTAATAGTACTTTTTTTCATTTTGGGAAAATTTTCTGAAAACCTTTGAACTGATTCTTAGTAGTACAGACAAATTGAAGTATTCTATAATGATCTATCAAGTCTTGAATGCTAAAAGATTATCATGTCATTCTCATTTATGGACAATTTATCTACGAATCTTTAGGACGGTCAGATATGTAAGACAGTAGAAAATTTTCTTTAATGAACAAAGCGTTGGATATATGTCAATACTTTTTGTATATGCAATTATATGTGGCTGTTATGTTTGTAGATCTAAAAATCAGAATAAACGTTTCATCATTATCATTATTCCAATGGCATCATTTAATAATATAAATCATCAATTATTACCAACCATCGACGATCGTGATATGTATTTGAGTGTATTACATAAATCAAGTATTGGTCTTTTAAATTATGAATCATTTTCTAAAGTTCGTCAAACCGTACTCAAATATAATTGGGTCCCATGTGGGGTAACATTTTACGGTGAACATGATAATCATGACTATGCGCTTGAATTTGATCTTGTCATTGATGAACATCATTGCTATTATCTTCGTGTACCATGGAATATTGATTATGTACCAATTCAATGTCATTTATCAGCAAAGTCAATGGCAAATGCTGGCTATTCGTGGACATTAAAAATGTTAGATCGCATCCTACGTTTATTATGCAACTGTTGTCCTGGTCTATTTGAATTATCATACACAAATGGTCTATTTGGTCGTCAACCGAGTTTGTGGATTACCTACGATGGACTGAATAATACTCAAGATTATCAGAGAGATGTATTTATACTTCAAAATAAACGACTAGCTAGAGATCTCACTCAAGTTATTTATGATCATGATGAAAGTGATGTATTTCGAGCGTCGTTACATGTTCTAGGTAGGTTTCTAAGACTAAATAAATAGTTGTAATGAAAGATTTACGATTACCAAAACGAGGAATGTCTTGTGCGAAATTTAGTCTGAGATTAACGGGTGTTCCTGAATCGGGTGTTTCTGAACGGGTGTAATTAATTTATTTCAATTGCTAGTGGCTTTAATACATAAACTTCCAAGTCCACCGAAGTTTCCAGCACTAAAAAAACGTTTTGACTATTCTAGTATAAAATCCAAAGTTCAAATCATTAGTTTATAGACCAAAAAATGCAGAATTTCGCACTCTATTAGACTGTAACTTACAAATAAATCTGCTACTTTTTTGACCAGAAAAACTAGGAAATACTGGATGTCGCTAAGATGGGTGAAAAATAGGAGAGAATGACCTTTTTCAAAGACTCTTTTTCGCTCCGATTTCATATAAAAAATCATTATTTCTCATTAAAAAGCCCATCATATTGTAGAAAATTTCTTGCTGAATTTTTCGGTATACCTTGTTTTGTTGAATTAGTGGTTTTTAGCGAGGTTTTGCGCAAAAAAATCAATTTTTTAAAGATACAGTTAAAGATTTGGAGATTTTCTTATTAGAGTTACTGTGCCAAACATCAAAGATGATACTTAAAAATAAATCTACAATCTTTTAGAGAATTAAATTGTCTGTCGTTTGGTATGTAGAGGAATTTTTTCTATAAATAGGGAATGAGAGAAAAGTGCACCAAGATTTAGTGAAATTTATTCTGGGACACCCGTTATCAGGGATCCCAGATCTTCTGATTTTGGCAGAAAATTTCTGATTTTTGAGCTTTTTTTTGCCTCGTTTCTGATCTTCTGATGTTTTGATTTTTTTCTGATTTTATGTGGATTTGAACTGAAGCTTGGCTCATAGCGCATGTATTGTATCACATTCATATCGTTTTCTGTTCTGGTAGTAGGCACTGCACAATAATATCCCAATAGTTTGTTATAAGTCTTCCTTGTATAAATCCTTATCTCAGAAACTGGTCGTACTTCGATCAATCACAGGAGTCTGCGCGCTTAGAAGTATTTTGTACATACGAGCGCTCGAGAACTGAGAAAAATTCTGAAGTTTTCTGTACTTTGTTTTTTACTCATAGAATAACTGAAAAGAAAGAAACATCTCGCAGGATGGGAAGAATTGATGTGTTTTAGAGTTGTTTGACATTTATTGTTTAAAAAGGTATAATTAATTATCTGAGCACTAAAAAATTCGTATTTTGATTTTTTTCTGATTTTCATCTTTTGGATCTGAGATCCCTGCCCGTTACTATGCATGGAACAGGGACAAATGAACTACCCATTAAGTTTTTGAACAGAGACGTATGTTTCTTTAATACTAGTAGACACTTGAGTATTTGCTTGTTTCGTTTCAGGACATGGAAAATGTATTGGTACACATTATTATTATGATTTGTATGTATAAAAAGAAACGACGTTTTATTTTTGTTTACGATAAAAAAAGTCAGACTAGATCCGCGTGTGTGCAATCATATTTATTTTTTTTACTTTTTTCTGTTCTATTCAAGAGATGCGTGTATGATGAGAGTCAGATAATACTTTTTTGTCTTTTACTATTTATTTTCATAGAGCTGAGTTTGTACAAGCACTATGTGTTTGTAGTTGTAAAAAAGAATTTTTTGTTATTCGTTTTGTTAGAAACAGTGAAATTTGGAGACAAAGAAACCGTATACTTTACTGTTGTAAATCATTATGTGATATTAATTTTTCCAGTCAGATGTTGGTGTTGCTTATGAGTTACAAGCAAAATTTTCTTTCATTAAATGTTACTGATTTTTCTTTTAAAAGTATGCTTTTTTGACAACGTTGCTTTTTCATATAAAAAAAAGTCAAGCAGAACGATTAACTATTATTTTTAGAATTGTTTTGCATTTTTTATATCTATGGTTTTTGTACGAAACTTGAAGCCTTAGTTGTTTGAAAAAATAAAGTTAGTCAAAAGTGTTTTGTTTTTCCTTGGTTGCATGTAGATTTTAATACTATTCCTCGGTCTCATATCACATGTAAAGTATTTTTCACTCTGTAACAACTGAAATAAACAACTAAGCATAAGAATTATCAGCATCGTTCCTTATAGTCTATGATTTCATCAACACCCTGAGTTCATTTGATGACGTCCTAGAATATCGACCTGTATGAATGAAAATCTATCTTTGAGAACACCACCTCTTTAACGGATGCATTTGATATTTTTTTGATTTTTTTGCAACGGATTTGATTTGATTTTAAAACCTGTGCAGATTCATAATCTTCATAGTTCAAGCATTTTGCTCTTTCTCTCCAAGCATGAACGGAAATTTATTTTCTCTTTTCTTTTTTGCTACTGTTTCTGTTTCAGATCAACTATGACAACTACTGACACATATGAGGACGGTTCATCAACAATCACAGTTTCTGCCCATCATAATCGAACACAAACTGAATCAATCAAACTTCGTTCTCATTCACCCACTTTACTTTTATCACTGGAACGTCCGCGCACCGGTGCACGTGTTCGTTGGACAGAAGAAACCGTTGATAATGAATTCATGAATAAAAAAAAATCAAAATGTTGTTGTATTTATATAAAGTCATCTGAAATTGATGATTTAGATGAGAATGACGATGGCATCGACGATGCAAATAAACGTAGTGATGATAATGAGTTTAGCCATTGTGAACATTGTCGATATCATGTAACGTCTGATTATCAAGCGTCAAATGATCCAGATCGACCGAATAGAATTAAAAAAGTTAAATTGAAAATTGATGATAAAAGTGCACAGAGCAATGCCAATAACAATTTTGATAAACAATCTAGTTAGAAAATTTTTTCTTTTCCTATTAACGTAACGATTGATCTCGTTGCTTATATGTCTATGAAAAAAATCTTTTCTGTACAGTTTCTCATTTGTTTTTATTTATTTTTCATATATATGTTCGTTTGTTTTCTTGCTTTTCCTGAAAAGCAAGATGCTTGAATTACTAATCTATTCTTAGACTGGTAGTTACAAGAAAGAAAAAGAATTACCAACAATTATACTACTATCGAATTGACTTTCTTGTAGACTTTTTTCTCCCTAGAAATATTTCATTAAGAAGAAAGCTATAGGTTTTAGTGCTAGTTAAAACAGTTGTGTTTCTTCAAGAAGCATTAATTAATTATGCATCTGTTGTTTCTACAATTTTAGATTTTCGTTGGTTCTTCTCAGCCTGTGAATATCCATTCGGCAAATTAAATTACAAAAACTATCATCATGGGTCGTGTCCGAACAAAAACGGTCAAAAAAGCGTCACGTCAAATAATTGAAAAATATTATACAAAATTGACATTGGATTTTCATACCAATAAACGTGTCGTTGAAGAAATAGCCATAATACCAACAAAACGTTTAAGAAATCAAATAGCTGGATTTATCACACATTTAATGAAACGCATTCAAGCTGGACCCGTTCGTGGTATATCAATTAAATTACAAGAAGAAGAACGTGAAAGACGTGATAATTATGTGCCCGATGTTTCAGCATTGGAACCACAACTAGCAATTAGTATCGATCAAGATACCAAAGATATGTTATCGGGTTTTGATTTTAAAACGTTACAAAATGTTCAGGTTGTTGAAGCAAGTGGAGATAAAGCTGGTCAACAAGCAAATGTAATCGAAGGTGGTAGAGGTCAAGGACGTGGCGGTTATACTCAACGTGCTGGCTATGCTTAAAGGAAAATATGTCTGTGTGTGTCCTATCAGTAATGGGTTCTACTTCTTCATATTGTTAATGTCATCACGCTAAATTAAACATCAGTTGTTCTTGTAATTTTTTTCTCTTGGACACACGAATATTTGATTTTGAATAAAAATCTGAATATTAAATGGACTAATATTAAGTGCATTAAGTGAATATCAAAGACAAATTATGTTAAACGAAGCTATTGCTGTCTACTAATACTCTGGGATTATGCTTCTAGAGAAAATTTTTTTGATGAACGGGCAACAACTACTGGTTTTGTGTCAGAGGGAAACAGCGGTATTAATACCGAAAAAAATATGGCACACATACTGCTCACATGCCCAAATACCAATTGAACTTGAGTTTAAAAGGTAGACATAACTGAAATGTGCATTTTGTTCATGCTTTTACGCTCTTCCCACTAAGTAAGGTACAGCCAGATAGTACAGAAAAAAACATCCTGTTTGTAATAGCATCTTCTATCTAGGTTTTCTTGGAGCCCCACGACTGGTATCATGTGACTTCAGGTAGTCTTGGAATTGTATAAAACACACATAATCAACCACGCTGAATCTGATAGCAATGTTTAGTTTTAGATAAGAGCTCAAGAACAAGGTAAAAACTGACGAGCGAAGTACCGCAACTGATAAATCGCTTTTTGACCCAAACCTAGTGGGCTATAGGTAGTCGACGATGCTGATTCCGAATATCACCATGACTGCTACTGCTAGGCCTTCAAAGATCGGTTTTCTGGAAAACCAGTTTTCGAGAAACTCTAAACAACGGCCAAAAGCTTTTTTAATGAAGTGTAGTTGTAGTCTATACATTTCTGATTGAAATGAGGCATCTACCAGCTCTACACGACCTTTCTTTGAAAAGTTATAGAGTTTACAAGAAAAGCCCTAAATGTTCATTGTCACCTCAGAGCTACAGAAAGAAAAAGGAAAAATAAATTTAGGGCTTTTCTTGTGAATTCTATAACTTTGCAAAGAAAGGTCGTGTAGAGCTGGGAGATGCCTCGTGTTAATCAGAAATGTATAGACTACAACTACGCTTCATTAAAAAAGCTTTTGGTTGTTCTTTAGAGTTTCTCGAAAACTGTTTTCCAGAAAACCGATCTTTGAAGGCCTAGCAGCAGCAGTCATGGTGATATTCGGAATCAGCATCGTCGACTACCTATAGTCCAGTAGGTTTGGATCAAAAAGCGATTTATCAGTTGGAGTACTTCCCTCGTGAGTTTTATGAAAATTAGGGTTATCACGCTGTTTTCATCTAATATTAAAAAATTCATAGCTCACTAAGAAACATCAGGACGAGTTGAAAACTAAAATACAAATTATACTTTCGAAAGAATTCACGAAGGAATTAAAGAACAACGTAGTGGTACACCTCGGATTGTATACAAGATTGTTTTCGAAAGAATTGTTAGATATTCATTGCAAAACAGCATACCATTTTTCGCCCTAATGTTAGTTAAGTTCGTAAGCGTAGCTGGTATTCAACGGTCATCTCTCTTTGTTGACCATTTTTAAGAAATACGTTCTTTTAGATTCTTGTTCCAACGCCTTTATGAGAAAATGTGTTTTTTTAGCTCTTTGCTTTTGGTAAGATTGGTTTCGTAGAAAATTTAGCAATGAGAAGAGAATGGATTACTATTCAAACCATAGACGGCAGAGAGTCTCAGAATCAAGAGAAATTCAATTTTACTGGTTTCACCTCTCATGATTTAGGCACTTACACAATTTAATTGAATTAGTTATTTGAAGATTTTATAATCACTGATTAAAATTATTAATTCGTTTATATCTTTTTAAATGAATCAGAAATTTGTGACATACCAGTTTAAAGCAAAACATTCATGTCGTTGAAGAAATAGAGTGCGATGGACAATGCACTATATTTTTTCGCAGGATTTTATTCGACGAAACGTCACAATGAACACCAACAACAATCACGCACGAAATCGACTGTAATTCAGCCCAAAAAAACTTTTATAACACAAGAAACCACTACTCAAGCTTAACAAACTATCCAAAGATTACACAATAAAACACCACACAACTGCCATCAAAAACCTTTCAAGTCACAACAAAATTTGACAGCACCCAGTATGATCCTCACGCAGCTAACGAACTACTACAATAATGATAACATTCACATACTCCGTATTCAAATATCCTATTCAAATATTCTCTATATGTGGAAC
Source organism: Didymodactylos carnosus (assembly GCA_905250885.1). Classification (NCBI taxonomy): domain Eukaryota; kingdom Metazoa; phylum Rotifera; class Eurotatoria; order Philodinida; family Philodinidae; genus Didymodactylos; species Didymodactylos carnosus. The sequence goes on along the minus strand of CAJNOQ010008476.1, from coordinate 988 downwards.
GACGCCAGATACCATTTGACTGGGGTGTAAATATCGCTGAAGTTACCACGGAGAACTCGGGAAGAAGCGAGTCAATGAGCACGCAGCTAACGATTACTCCGAAAGAGGCAGCTTTTCATATATTCTCTACAAGTGGAACGACGTCAGAGGACATTTGACTTGAGTGGAAATATTATTGATGTCACAACGACGAACTAGGGAAGAAGTGACGAGGGAACGCAGGGAACGAGCACGCAGTTGACGATTACGCGGAATAACGACAGTATTCATCTATTCTCTAAATATAGAACGACGTCAGATGACATTTGACGTGAGTGGAAGTAGGACTATTATCACACCGACGAGCTAGGGAGGAAGCGACTGACTGAGCCGGCGGTTAACGATTAGTCGGAAACAGGAAGCTGTTCATTTATTCTCTACATGTGGAACGACGCCAGATGACCTTTGTCTTGAGTGGGGATATTGCGGATACCACGACGAAAAAGTTGGGGGGAATGATGGCCTGTAAAATGAGCAGTCTGTGTTAGTTTTTAGGTAGATGTTATTTTTTTGGGTACGGCTGTGATATGTAAGATCAGTTATTCTAAAGGGCATTCCGGCGGGAAGTGGGACTTCTTCTTCGTGTGGAAAATGTGACCATGTTCATATTTTTATGCCTCCGAAGGCTGTTGCATCAATGATGAATAAGGTATTCCCAAAAGTTTCTGCTTACTGGCCGTTTTCACTTGTTGAAGTAAATGCATCCCAGCACCGAAAATCATCTGTTCTGTTGCCAATAAGACTTTATTGCAAAGCAAAATATTAGAAAAAATTGCCACACAAGTGCGTGAATAACATAGGTTAGTGAAAATGAATTTCGAAAATAAAGGGTGGGCCAGAAGTCCTGACTCGATTTGAATAATAAATTTTTCTATAGTGAAACAAGTGGTTGTAAATTTGTCTCTATGAAGAAAAGATGCAGTAAAAAACGCTCTACAAAATGACGATT
>CAJNOQ010008475.1:0-11170 GCA_905250885.1 Didymodactylos carnosus | reverse complement strand
AAAAGATAAGAACGATTTACTCCGAATTTCGGAGAAACCTGAGGGATGATTTACTCCGATTTTGGTTTTTTCGAATACTAAAGTGCTGCTTTCTCCGAAAACTGATATTAAATGTGTTCTTTGAAGACGCTTTCTTAACCGACTTAGATAGCTTATTTCTGTTTTTTTCCGCCTACGTCTGAGAAAATTACAGTGAATGTAACGTTTAGGCAAACTTAATGAGTGATGCTCATCAATTATTTATACTTCATGAGCTCGGAGAACCAGAGGCTTAGTTTTGGAGATTTGGATCCCCCCCCATGCTCCCAATCTCTTCGCGCCGCCAATGTTTGCATCTTGTTAAATTTGTAGTTGAGTATGGAATTTTAATAATCAAAAACAAATAGCAATGAAAAAGCAACAGTATCTTCAAGTCAATATTCTTCAACGCGTGTCTTTTTCTAAATTTAATTGATTTAAATGAGAAAATACAAAACTAATCTGATACATATAAATTTTTCATATATGTTCTAGACATATAAATTTATTTTTGTCACGTTTTACTGTTTGAAAATGAATTTATATCTGTTGCTAATACAATATATCTTTCGATGCAATAGAATTACAATTGCACTCAAAATAAAAATCAAATTGGAAAAAAAATGCTAGATACAGGTTGAGCAATAATAACGTGTAACCATCAATATTAAAATTTATTATTTATATTCTTACTCATTATTGATATTTTTTTTAATTCATCCAAGACGATTTTATCCAAAGACATGCTTCTGTATTATTTTGTACAAATAGAAACAACGAGAGAAACCTTCATATAATATTTTTCACTCTTCACCTGTTCTTTTTTTTTCGCCATACATAGTCACACGCGCAGGTATTTTTTATTTATCCTTCTCTTATTGCGTTCACCATCATCACGTCATAATATCTCTCTTTTTTCATCACCTACACTTCTCTCTTTGTTTCTAATCACTAAAAAAAAGACTTTGTTGTTGTTGTTGTTTTTTCAAAATTCAAAAGCTTTGAGTAAACATGAGACTGAAGAACGAATGACGTGAAAAAAAAAAACGTACATACTTGTTAAAAGGTGCATGCAGTTGCTCATAAAATATTTTTTATTATTATACGGACAACAGAAATGTGCATAATTTACTCCTGACTTTTCATATTAAAAAAATATCAATACAAGTGTATACATTATTTTAGTACAAAAAATAGATAAAATTTTGATGCAATGATTGATAATTAAAAATCAGGTATGTTTAAATAGTTTCTCTTATATATGCGTTATACTATCTAGTAAGAAAAATGTTGATTTCTGTCTCATAATATAGATTTATTTTGGAAAAAGAGATGAAATAAAACGCAATATATAGTCAAAAAAAATGTAAAAAAATTCGTTGTTAAGTGCACTTTAATTACTCTTTTTATATCAAAAGTAAAAGTACACTTATATGTAAAGACGATTTTACAACAAAAAAGTTTTACTATTGAATATTTTTAATAATAAATTAATTAATACAAAAATTTAAATAGGTGAAACTATGTTTATTGTTTATTTAGTTTAAATTTGTTTTTTTGAAAAACAAATGATTTCAATAAATGTATCAATGATATTTTTTGAAAAATAAATGACTCTTAACAGAAATTATTTTTACTGACAGTTTATTTATTATGTATGATTTCAAGAAAAAACAAGAAACATTTTGAGTTTTCTCGTCGACAACCATATGTTCATTACTTTTTCTAATTTTTTAAATTTTAAAATGAATAGAAAAAAGAAAAAAGAAAAAAAACATGTTAAAAAATATTTCGTCTATGATGGATATAGTTAACAAAAGTCGAGTGATTGTGCAATTACACATAGGTGTTAAATATATTCTGACTCGTAAATATTTTTCTAAAAAAATAGTAATAATAATATATGTTCTTGATATATATTATTTTCCGGAACAACTTGATGACGTATGTGATTTTAATTTTTTTTTGTTTTTTTTTTTTTTTCTTTTTATTATTCTCTTGGGTTCAAATAGTAGAATAGCGAAAAAGAGTTTGTTTTTTTTTTTTTTTTTTCAAAATTCTAATGTTGTTTTATACGTTAGTAAACGTTACCAATATTCGTGACATTACAAAAAGGGTATATACAAACTTTCATACTACATCGAGTCATTGAGTAAACATGATATTTTCAATCACTGTATCTAACTCATTTTTTGAACGCCTTGAGTAAATACTTTCATTGTATACATCTTAAATGTACTTAACCTATCTTTAATTGCTAATGCCTTAAACTAAATTTAATGATAAAAAAAAAAAGATAGAGATACAAAACTGAACAATTTTGAACAATACAGTACACGCATAATGTCAAGCATCGAATGAATGATAATGAGTTTTATTGTTTGCAAACTAGTTTCCGTTCTTCTTTTTCTCTTTTTCTCGCTCTCTAACTCTTCAGGAAAGAAAAACCCATAGTGACGATACATAGCGGATATCTAATTTATAGTGTTAAAAAATCGTATCGGACAATATAATTTTTTTTTGTTAATATTTTCTTATTATTACTGGATGCTCTTTGATAAATTGAATACTGGACCAGTTGATTTCTCTAGTATAATTTCTATCGTGAGAAAATTGACGTTTAAGTAAAATTTAGATTAAGGAAAAATATAGTAGAACTCTCCTTTATACTTTTATTATCAATTCTCTCTAATATGTATAATTATTTTCGATGTATTTTAGTATATCTTTAAATATAAATGGGTAATTTTGTCACAGTACCATCATTGAATAAACACAAAAAACCTGTGACTCCTACTGATGTTAATATCAATACAATTACTAAACCAGAAAAAAATGATCGTCATATTGTTCACCATAATATGCCGATGGATAGCGAATCTAAATTATGGGTTAGAGTCAAAAAACCATATCGACGAAAACCACAGACAAACAAAGTTTGTACAACACGTTATAATATTATTACATTTTTACCAAAAAATTTATTTGAACAATTTCATCGAATTGCAAATATTTATTTTGCCATATTGATCGGTTTAAACTGGGTGCCGGCTTTATCTGCCATTTCGAGAAATGTATGTATATAAAATTATATTTTAAATACCGGACACAAATTACCAACAGTTGGCTTGAGCTAGTTGAAAAGAAAATAGTATTTTTTGAAATATTTTCTTATATTCGATTATGAAATAATTTGAACTATTCTTCCATCTGATGATGGGATTAATGAAAGTTGCCCAGTCATGAAAGAAGAACTAGAAATAGTCAACCTATTGACTTTTGAGATAAAATAATAAGCATGACATTTTTCTATCAATTTCAATTTTAATATGTTTATAACTCTCTATTTAGGTCGCTTTCATTCCTTTAACTGTTATTCTGGTAATTACAGCTGTTAAAGATTTAGTAGAGGATCTGAAAAGATGGCGATCAGATTCTAGAATAAATAAACAGTTAGCGATGATGTTTGACAGGTAACTTGGTGTTTCTTATTTCAATAACTGATATAGGTTTTCTACATGTTCTTTCGATTAACTTTTATTTTATTTTTAAATCATCTATCAGAACCAAATATTTGTACACAACAAATAGGAGTGAGTAACAGACAGAAAGAGAGCCATAGAAAAATATAATGTTGCTATTACCTATATATATGTATGTGTATGATTTGTTACCATTACTGAAAATATATTTTAATATGATAAATAAATAAGACGTTAGGCAAATCAAAGTGCAAACATTTTTTCAATAATAACTAGGAGAAAAAATTTTTTTTACTATACTAAAATATAATAAGTTCTATACTAGTTATTATTATAATATGAACTTTTTGTCTTGTTTGTTTGCTTATGACACTAGTTGACAGCTATCTATCATAAACGCTACTTTCTGAAGAGCAGTACTTTAAAAAGTCGGAATACTATAAAAAATAGAAAAATAAGAGTAACTCATACTTAAGTATTATAAGACTTTCAGACAAATGTTTTACTTTTTCAAGACACACTAGAACATTTCTTACAGAGTTAAATAGGTTGAATCTCTAGAGCGATTTGTAGTGATTAGGAAAAAGTTTTTACAGAAAATGTTTAATTATGTTGGTTCAATTTCAGAACGTTTTTTTTTTTTCAAACGACTCACAAAGAGATATGCTAGAATCAAACATTGTTACATTCTTTCGGAAGAAATGTTCAGAAACTTTTTATTATTTTTCGGTACAGCAACAGCAAACGTAACATTGAAAAACTTGAAAATTTTCATTATACAGAAAAAAACGTTTTTTTCACAATAAATAGAGTTCTGTGCTGTATGTTTACAAAGATTAAAGATATTTAAAACTGTAAAGCAAATATTTTTCTAAATAATTTATGCAAAAGTAGTTTAAACTATTACAGAATAACGAGCAGGAAGAAATTTACTGAATGCTATTTTTCTCTGAAGAGGTACAATGAGCAAAGAATCAAAAAAAAGAATTTCTACACCATTATACTCAGGTTTCTGTAACATGTCAACTGAATTACTTGTATCAAAAGTTAATGTCGTAAAAAAATAGAAATTAGACAAAATTAGACTTTTTCTTTATTTACAAGGACTTTTAAACTAAACGTAGGAAGCCTTGTCTTTTTCAGTCCATATTTAAAGGATCAACTGGCTTCGACTGTTAATGACATTTAACCGTACTTCATTAAACACTATCGTTGGTATAGACGCCTCACTGGATTCATTCATTAGGCTCACGTAGCTAGTTGTAAACAATAATTTATTGTGGAATTAATAAGGTATAATAAAGAAATTAGTTAACAATGTTCTCATCGAGACTTCTGACATAAATTTTGGAAGTATGAGTAGTTGGATAGAAGTCATTTAACTCTTTCAGAAAAAGTTCTAATTTGTCATTATTGTATGAAAAATCTCCATTAATCTTTTTTAGATCAACAAATACTTTTGTTCAGTGTCAGTGGCAAGATTTATCTGTGGGATCAATTATTCGTGTGAACGCCAATGATGCTGTGCCAGCCGATATTATTTTATTATCATCATCATCGAAAGAGGATACATGCTTTTTGGATACCGCAGCAATCGACGGTGAAACAAACTTAAAACAAAAAACAATACCATCGTGTTTTTTAAATATTGAATATCCTGAGACAGAAAGTTTTGAAATTCAATGTGATTTACCTAATGATGATATTTACCATTTTCATGGTCGTTTAACACTATATCCTAGTTTAAAAATATATTCATTGGATAATGCTAATTTATTATTACGTGGATGTGTCTTAAGAATAACAGACTATGTAGATGGTATTGTAATTTATGCTGGTAAGAGAACATGTCATTTAATATTGATTTTTTATATGTCTGTTTACAGATTTTTTCTACTTTTATCTGTTTATTTTAGGTAATCAAACAAAAATAATAAAATCATCCCATCATTCAGCGAGTAAACGAAGTTTAATTGAACAGTTTATTAATCGTGATGTTGTGGCTTCAGCTATTATATTAACAATATTATGTTTAGTATCAGCTGGTTTTTCAGTCTATTGGGGTCAATCATTTTCTAATTGGCAATCAGTGTCATTTATCCTAGATGATCCATGGGACAATGTTGCTGCCATTTTTTTTACGTCTGCATTACGTTTTGTTATTCTATTTCAAGTCATGGTGCCCATTGCTCTATATGTTTCGCTAGATATTGTTCGTATTATTCAAATGCGTGCTATAGCGAGTGATAAACATCTCAAATATGAACATCCAATATCTTGTAGAACATTTACAATAAATGAAGATCTCGGTCAGATAGGCTACATTTTCTCAGATAAAACAGGAACATTAACGCAAAATAAATTAGTTTTCAAATCAGTGTCAATTGGAGGCATCCATTATAAAGATAACAAGTAGGTATTCTGGATAAATAGTTTTCGATGGTTAAAAAAAAATACTTTACTATTATATTGACTTATTTTCAACTTAGCATGAAATTTTCATAATTCTATGTTCAACAAAACGTTTTTTAGCTTAGAACTACCAGTTGAAGATGAAACAGTTCGATACTTTTTAACAGCATTAGCAGTATGTAATACTGTTTTTATTGTCAATGAACATCCAGAATTAATCGACAGAATTGAGTTTATACCAAAATATGAGGCTGATAATGCGTAAGTTGTTCGATTGTATGTATTGTACAGAAAAATTGTTGATATGTTGCTATTATCAACTATTTTCATCTAATTGTGTGAACTATCGTCATCATTTATTCCCACTCTATATTGTGCATTTAGTGATGATTTGTGTTTATGCCAAGCAGCAGCGTCTTTGTATGGTGTTCGCATGATGTCAAAAACAGCACAAAAAATTCTTGTACGTTATATCGATAAAAGTCAAAATGTAGTTAATGTAGAATTAGAATTGTTATGTTTGCTACCATTTGATTCGACAAGAAAACGAATGTCAATAATTGTTCGAATGAACAATCAAATATTTTTATTTATCAAAGGAGCGGAAACATCGATATGGCCTCATTTGAATGGGTTTAATAATGAAGGTAATTTCTAAAAAGATCTAATATTAATTTCATTGTTCTTACAATATCTATTGATGTAATCGAGATCTTAAAATTTGTTCATGTTCTAAACTTTTACCTCAAATTTTATCTTGTTTTTTTTCTATTATTTTTTTTAATAGTTGTAAAAGCGAATACTGAGCAACATATTCATATGTTCGCTGAACGTGGTTATCGATCGTTGCTCGTCGCATATCGTCAACTGACGTTAACCGAGTTTGAAGAGTGGTATCAATGTTATACACGTGCGGCTAATTTATTAGAAGGTCGTGAAGAAGCTATATCAGAAACTGCCGTGAATATCGAAAGAAATCTGATATTAACTGGAGTGACCGCTGTTGAGGATAAATTACAAGATGGTGTCCCAGAGTCTATTGAATCATTGAGACTCGCTGGTATCAAAATATGGCTTTTGACCGGAGACAAACAAGTAAATGAAATATGCTTACAGGTGTAAGATATTAAACTTTACTCTTTTTCCAGGCAACCGCGCTTAGTATAGCTCAAGCAGCATCATTAATTCATAATGTTCAACACAATACAATGGAAAATATTGTAGATGGAAATATCTTAATAAATACTTCACGTTTCATTAATAATTATCGTTTTAGACAATATCCGGAGCGTTTCATGCTACAACAACAACTCAAACTAGACAATCAGCATCAACTTTCATGTGCTATTACAGTAGTAACAAAATTGAAGCCGAACAAGAACTAGGTATGAAATTGATTTCGTATAAAATAATGATAGGCTATAGAACGAGGTTTTATTCCTCTGTAGATTTAACTCACTCCTCACTCTCCGCCTGTTTCTTCTATAATATGTCTAAAAATTCAAATTCAATATTCATATCATTTGTTTTAGGACGAGATACGATGTTATCAATCGAAGAACTTACAACACACACACTAACACGAATGAGTGAAATAATTGCTGCTCACTTGCCTCACGTGTGTATGATTGTCACTGGAGACGATCTCCGTAAGTAAAGGTTGAAAATTTATTAAACTAAATAATACAAAATGATTATTTCTATATTCAGAAACCATTTTCAAATATAAAGCAAAAGAATTTATTAAAATTGCAGCTGACTGTGAATCGGTTATGTATTGTCGTGTATCAGCTACACAAAAGCGTGAATTAGTTACGGTTGCCAAACAGGTGTTTAAAAGTCGTATCTTGAGCATAGGAGACGGAGCGAATGATGTAGGAATGTTACGTGAAGCACATTGTGGTGTTGCGGTATTCGGACGAGAAGGCAGTCAAGCTGTTGCAGTTGGAGGTTAACTAATACTGTTATAGTTAACAACTCTTATTTAGATCATTCATTTTTTTAAGATTTTGCTGTTGATCGATTTGAATGTTTACGTTACTTGTTATTAGTTCATGGAGCATGGTGTTTTTCAAGGACAACTGAATTAATACTGTATACATTTATGCACAATGCCGCCTATGTATTCTTATTATTCTTTCATCAAATTTTTAACGGTTTCTCTGGAGCTGTAACATTGCATTCCATGTATTTAATTCTTTACACCAGTCTTTTTACCGTTCTACCTCAGGTAATCATGTGTGATACTTGTTTAATAAATTAATCTTTTAATATCTCTATCTTCGTACTTTTTTAGTGTGCAGCTGCATTATTCGATGAACATATTTCAGCTGATGCTGCCCTAAAAAATCCTGAATTATATCAGTATACATTGAAAGCAAAACCATATCGTATCTATCATTATTGGATTAATTTTTTCGATGCTGTCTGGCAGTCCGCATGCATATTTTTTATCGCGTATTTTGCATATTTGACAAATTCTGAATACGATGAATTATCGTTTGGACTTTCATTAATTTGCAGTATGACAATAACATCATTGATACATGTTTTATTACAAGCTACACGAATAGGAATGTTACTAGGAGCGTCCGTAATATTAAGTCTATTAGTATTTCTTGGTTTTACATTAATATTCGATATAACATGTGTAACATGTTTACCAGCGCAAAGTCCATACGGTGTCGCCTATCACGTTTTCAAAGATCCATTATTTTATCTCGTTACTCTCTTGACATGCGTATGCGCAATGACACCCAGGTAATGATCCTATTACAACAAAGAATTCATGTTAATTCATTTTTCCTTTCTATTTCAGATATTTAATTAAATGTGTCTATAATTCTACAGTGAACCCATTAATAAAATACCAAAAATTACAATCAACTATAATTGATACTCATTTCTGATATAATGTACTTCTCTTCGTCTATCCTGATTTTTTGGTGCTACGTATTTTAAATTTCCATCTTACAGCGCACGTAAATGATCTGTAGTTAGTTATATACATTTTTGCACTACAATCATTATTTTCATATGACAAAATCAAACTTTGATCTATCGTAAAAAGAATCAACTCTCAGGTTCACAGAATATTTCTTATTATGTACTATCTTTCGAATTTTTATGTCCGGTGAGATAGAAACTAGTCAATCAAACGAAACCTAAATATGACATGCTGGCGTGTCGTTATTCTTAAATTTTGAGTTATTGTATATATATCTCACGCAATCAGTTCGTGTTGCCAAAAGGCATAAATATCGTAGTTTACCAATCTAGTTCACTCTATTCTTTAGACAAGCTAAAATTATTGAGGAGAAACAAAGTTTTGTACAGAATACTCATTGTCGGAAATTTGCGAACTTTGTGTGAAAAACACACATTTTTTTGACAAATCGTTTCTACGCCTAAGTTTGCAAACAAATGCAAATTTTTTGCTTTTTCAAAATACTTGCAAAATATTGTGAACTTTTTTCAAAAAAGAAAATGTTTGCAAACTTGTGCCTGAAAACGATTTTGTCAAAACAAAAATAAGTGTATTTTTGACAAAGTTCGCAAATTTCCTGCAATGGGTATAGAAAAGGACGACAAAGTTGATTTTTGCAGTTTGTCTAAAAAGATCAAGATTGTGTGTTCGATCCTAATTTCGTGCAAAGATTGATTTTGTGCTTTGATAGTTCGAGTTGTAGAATGATTTAACGGGAATTTATATTCTCGATTTCGTTCTCGTTGAAGATTAAAGCTAAAGCTAACAAAATTTTCAGTAGAAGTTCTTCAGCAGTACTAGAATCGTCGAACGGTCCTCAGAGATGTTTTCTTTCTATTTTTATGCACAAACAAAATGACTATTTTCTTACTTCTCGTCATGTTTCGTGTGAACTATTCTTGTTATTGTTACTATTTATTTTTTGTATTTGATTTTAATATATATTTATCCATTTCATATTTAAGACTGCTCAAAAGGAAAAATAAAAAGAAGGAAATAAAAACTTCATACGAACAAAATACAATTTATCAAAACGCAATGTCAGATAAGATAATAAGGTGTGACTGCGGTGCTCTAATGAAAAATTCACTAGTCGATAGACTTTATCTGTTTATGTGTAACGTTCTTCTCAGTCATTAAAAATGGTATAATTAATTATCTATTAAATACCCATTTATAAAGTCATCTGATGTTCATGAATGTTTTAAAATATTGAAACAATTTTTTGATCATTTTTTAGGCATTTAAACTGTGAGTGTTTTAATGTCTAAATGTGGCAGTTTTATTACGATCAAAAAATGGGCATTTGATAACGTTCGTTTTAAGGCCGTTAACGATATAGACAGGTTTCAATGACCTGTACAATTGAAGATGAGAAAAATGCGGAGTTCTCTCAAGAGAACTGCTGCATATTTATATTAGCCATAAGAGTGAAACAAACGGAAATGATTTGTTGACGAATGACTGACACCTAACTATTAACGTTAAATGTTAGTTTTTTGCTGCTATATTAGCTGTTCAAAAACGACTTAGTAATAAAGATTAATGGACGATGTGAATTTGTTTCGAGTACACACAGTTAAATATCGGTTTTTAGGTTATGATTCACGATGATTATTATCAAATAGTTTTTAGCTAATTAAAAGTCAACTTTTTAGCCATGCAGTTAACAGACTATACCCTAGTGAATCGTACCTGAGATCAAGAAAAACTTCACTTTGTTCATCGTGTAGAGCATCAAAAATAACCTAAAAGTCTCGCTTATGCTTTTTTGAAAAAACGTGTGAAAAGTGCTTTTCTAGATACCTCAAGTTTTTGGTGAAGGTGAAACCGAAGTCGGTGAAAATGAACGAAACATTGCATAATTATACATCAAATTGTAGCTCTTGACAAGTTGATTCTAATGGTGAAGGAATTTCGTCTCGATCTAACTTTCCATTCGAGTGATACTCCATTTACTTGAAAACTTCCTGAAGTTTGACCTCGATTGTGAACCTAAACGCTCCGAAAATTTTTCGAGATTTTGATATGTTGAGTATATATGACAAATAGCTAAGTTCTAAAACAAGAGGAACGCTATGTTACTCAAATGCGGAAAACGAATGCTATAAACTAGCGACCTTTGTCAATTTCTTCTTTTCTCTATTTTGCACGAACGAACCAGAAAATAGCAGTCCATATTTTCTTTTAGATATGTGGAGTGCTTATTTGTGGCAGCTTATTTGCGGCTAAAAGCAGACAACGTAATCTTATCATGCACAAAGTGAAATTT
>CAJNOQ010008474.1:0-11170 GCA_905250885.1 Didymodactylos carnosus | reverse complement strand
GTCTACTATCTATCAGTCACCATTTACCTAGTAGAATATTAGGAAACTAGAACAGTGGCATATTGGAATAGCAGACTAGTAGAACAGGAGAATAGTAGAATACTAGAACACGAGAATAGCAGAATAGGAGAATAGTACACTGTAAAAGATAAAGTGTCTGCTTTATACATTACGTCAGTCTTGTCTGGTTCTCTAAAGGGTGTGTGCTGGATATGTCTCAGATACGATCAATAGTGCAGTCTAGTCTGGTTTTGGCAGAACAGGAGAATAGCAGAGTAGCATAATACTAGAGTGGTAGAATACTAGAATTGCAGAATAGTAGAACTGTAGGACAGTAGAATAGTAAAACAGCTGAATACTAGAGTAGGAGGATACTAGAATAGTAGAGTCGTAGAATAGGAGAATAGTACACTGTAAAAGATAAAGTTTCTGCTGTACACATTGCGATGAAAAGTGCGGTCTGACCTCGTTCTCTAAAGGGTCTGTGCTGGGTATGTCTCAGATCCATCAGGCCGCGGCTCTAATCTATCGGATGGTAATTTGTTTTTGGCTGTTTGTTGCTTATCTGTTTGGATTAGGACCCAAAATCCGTTGAGTGTTTAAAAACTTGCATTAAAAATGAGTAAAATTCGACAAATTCCAGGTTTAGTGCTATTGAATTGAAGGTTATTACCGAGACAAAGTACTTTAATAATTTTAAAATGTTGTGGTAGGATCGTCGGCTCGCCTGTGTGGAGGGCAACAGAACCGCGTTGACGAGTGTTTACAAATTTTATCTTTTATTAAAAGACCTATTTGGCCTCATTAGGTTTTTTTTGTCATTTTGCTATGGTAAACTTTAATATTTAACTGTGTTCGACTAAAGTTTCCTCAGAGTAAGGGGATGTTGGTTACGGATGTTTAGTTACTTGTTGCGTTGTGTTGTTGTTCTGGTGCCGCAGTTGAAATTGATGTTATCGGTGTTTTTGTTGTGGGGTTTGTGTAGTCTGTGATAGAAAACAGGTCGCAGCTGATGTACGCGGAAGAAGTTGTTCTCACTTGGTTGATGAGCTGTAATAAGTCGCAGTTGGACAGCGCGAGAAGTACCGTCGGGAAAGTGTAGGTGGAGGTTGATAAGGTTTGATCTGTGTAGGGTTTCTTGTATACTTTGACTGTATTGTAGGTGACAGTATCTAGTAGTACAGTTTTCTGGGAAGTCGAAGTTCGCATATATGGTGAGCGTTTGCGCTGCAGTCTGACGACGTGTGCGAGACAATCTATGGCAGAAGTGATATTCAAGCAGTTAGAAAAATTTATAGACGAAAGTTGTATATAGGGTTTATTTTTCTAGTCGCATCACACTGTGCGCTTTCCATTAACATGAAAAGTTCTCACACCGAGTAAATTCATGGAGTAAATTACAAGAAAAATGACCATTAATGAAGATACTTGGTGTTGTCGGAGTGGTTGTTTAGAAACACTTCAAACTGTTATTAGGGAGAACGTTTTATGTTGCTTCTATTTATAGCAAAATACATACAGAAATGGTTGGCGAAATTCCTGTTCATCGTTTGACACTTGTACCCTGACAATTTGCATCGTGTTCGGAGAAATGTCTAGTTGATCTGCCATCTGTGAAAAATGAAAAAGAATAAACTTTGGTTTGGTAAAACCGAAATAGTATTGTGAGAAATCCTTTTAGAGCCTAAAATTTCGTTGAAAAGCGGAAGGGTATCCGAATATATTCGTTTCAGTTTTCGATAATACTCTATTCGATATCTGGAAAATTTTCTGCAACACTCTTCGAGTTTTAGAATACTTTGTTTTTCCGAGAAAACCCTTTGTTTTAAGTCTTTTCATCTAGAAATCAAAATTCAGTTGCAGCAGATCGTCAGAAGACCTAAGATTGTTCAAAAATTAAGGGTTATTTTGTGACTACGCTATTTCCTCTCACTTAACTTCAACTAATCATCCAGTATATACGTTCTATTCTGTTTTACTCGACTTTGTCATCGAGAACAGAATGCAATGAGGGATTTTGTTTCGATATCTCGAGTACACAGTAAGTTCTCGTTGTCTAAGGTTAGCTAACATAAGATCGGACTGGAGTACGTTGCAACGATAAAACGTCTTTTCGCACATTTATTTTCGTTATTAACGAACTGCTGACATTATGGAATAATAGCAAAAAACTAAAAGTCGAATACATTCACTTCGCGATTGTGTATACATATAATCGAGCCTGGAATTTTTCTGACTCTCGATTAGTGTATACGGAATGTAAATGCATAGACGTGAGAATATTTCCTATTACCAGTCACGATGCAGTACATGACTCATCAGAATCGAAAGCTTTGCAACCGTTTATCTCCACTACTTTGATCAGTTTTTCTGCATTTTTTATTGTATTCAGGCGCATTAGTATTTCTTATCTATACTCGAGCTAACTGAAACTTCTGCATGTTCAGCTCTCACCTGCACATATTGTCTCATTTTTGAAACGTTCCACTTGCAACTAACGAGGGAACCGCCCGAGATGATTCACCGCCGCGGCAAAATGTGCCGATGATGAGATGTATTCATGCGAAAAATGTCTGGCTTGTGTTTCACTTTTGATTGTGATACGGTATAATGGTACACAGTAAAAGTAGCTGTATTGGCTAAGAACTTAAAAATTCAAAATCTCAAGAAAGACAGGCTATGGACCGATATTCTTTGGGGATTGTTCTACTCCAGAGGTTCCCTCATATGGCAGAAATATGAGCTTTAAAGCGGTGAATCATCTCGGGTGGTTCCCTCGTAAGTTGCATCTTTGTTTCTGGTTCTAGATGAGTTCCTCTGATTCATTATCCTAGAACGTAAATAATGTTTTGGGAGCGCTGCGCGATTACAATTACAAAATGTAAAGTTCATACATTGCTATTATCTGTAGAATCCAGAATTCTGAACTTTACATACATGTAAAGTTGCATATTCACCCTCACACTCACTCCTACAATTAAGAAGTTTAGAATTCCGAACAAGTAAAGTTCAACTTTACATACATGTACAGTTCAGAATTCTAAAATTCTTAATTCCACAGATAATAGCAATGTTTGAACTTTACATTTTGTAATTGTAATCGCGCACGTCTGTGTTTTGGTGTGGCTACATGTTTTTATTGATGATGTAGTAACAACTGATCGATTCAGAGGTAAGTGCGTTTTTAAAAAGTCGCGTGCTTTAAAGGTTTTTTTGTCCGTAATATGAAATTTATTAAGGAAAAGCGAGTATGATTCGACAGAAGGACTAAGATGCTGAAAGACAGTATTTGCTCGACAAATATAACTTTCACTTTTTCCTAAGTTAATCTCACCTCTCTACAATGGTGTATATTTTTTCAGTGTGTTTATTTTGGTTACGTTGTTTTCTCTACATTGTTTTATTCAGTAAAAAAGCATAGAAATTAGTACAGAAGGCGGTTTTTGTTGGCATAGTGGTAGCTTTACTCAGTAAAGATTGCTTTATCACGTGTATATATCTGATTTTTCCCCTACTGTAGAAGATTGCCGGAAACAAGTACGACTTCGGTAAAGGGGATATTATGTGCTCCTTCTTAATTCAGAGTTGTTTAATCTGTGTATATTGTGATATTGAAGTCCATGAAATGTAGGGATTTCTGAAATTTATGTCACTATCTGTAGTTGACGTATATTATGTGTCTGTGCAGACGTAAAGAAGAGAAAAGCGAAGAGGAAAAATTCTTTTAATGAGATGTGTGTGTTATACAATAGTGCTGCAAATAACGATTTTATTTTCTTTTTTCTTTTCTATGTTGTTTTCTTATGCACGTTATATGTAGTGCGTATGAACGTTATATAACATTCGTACACACTATATATAACGTAAATAAGAAAAGAAGATAGAAAAGAAAACAGAAAAGAAAATCGTTATTTGTACAATGCTTTTATCTTTTCTTACATTAAATGTAAGAAAAGATAAAAGCACACAAGCAAGCAAGGATAAAATTTTCTAAAGTAGAAGGAAGGAAGGAATCTGTGCAAAGCGTGTGTAATGTATAGTGCATAGTTCTGAAATCCTGAAATCTTGAAATCCTAATAGCATTAAATATATATATATGTATGCTTTGTAGTATACGTAATAGCTCTGGCAACTGTGCAAGGCGTGCGTAACATATAGTTCATAGTTCTGAAATCTTGAAATCCTAATAGGATTAGATATATATATATAGATATATATATGTATATCCTGGAATATGCATATATACATATATATTTATATGGATGTGTATATATATGTATATGTGTATATGCATATATATATACATGTATACATATACGTGTGTATGAGAGGTAGATGGGGACTTGTAGGATTTCTCGGATCTGAATATCATTCCCTACCTAGAGTAGACAACCCTCTCTTAATTCGAGCTCTAAACACTTTTGGAAGAAAACTAGTGTCTTCTAAAGAGCTTTTCTTCAAACTTGACCAGCAACTTTCACTTTTACCTCAATATATATCTCATTTTATCGCAATGGGAATCCTCGCTTGAAGAGAGTAATAATGATGAATGCCTTTTGCCCTTCCATCAAAATAGATGCCAAAACGTAATAGTAATATTCCTAGATAGTACGATATAAAACAGTTAAGCCATTTTTCACGTAACCCGTTCGAAAACCTTTTTTGCGGGTTTCTGGACATGAAACTATATGGAACGAATAAGCGTTTTCGAGGGTTCGAAAACTATTTTTAAAAAGTATCCGAGAAAAAAGACAAACCAGACAAAAAGGGTTTTCGAAGCAGAAAAGGGTTCCGGAGAGTATGGAACTCATTCCACAGAAACGAATAAGCGCTTCATATAGTTTCATGTTTGGGAACGCATAAAGCCTCTCCGCGTGTGCGTTATTTTTTTAGTGTAGACTATTCTTAAAACCTAGTCAGACGCAGCCGTACTAGAACGACAGTCAGCTTTGCTACTCAGAGAAGTTGCAGGACTCGCAGTTCTCTCTCTGTTTCTGTTATCTCATTTCCTCTCTCTAATAGTACTCGCTAAGTTTTTGCTGTGGTCAAAAGAATTTCTGGAAGGAAAATGGTAATTCATTCCATCGATAGCTGCATAGAACGGAAATAGTTACTTGTGAATCTCTTTCGAATATCTTACCTCGTTTTGGTACACAGGATAATATTTACTCGAATAACTGCCTGTTGGAATTTCGACCTCGGCTAAAACTTCATATTCGATGATGACGAATACTGAGCTTTCAACTGCTGAAAAACGAAAACATCTGAATTTAACTACAAACAAAGAAATAAACTTCTGTCATAAGCTAAAGTTAATATCTTATTGAAAAATGATGAGTTGTTGAGTCATCATAGGTTTAGGAGCACAATAAGGCAGGAAAAGATTTTTCAAAGAATTCATTTGTGTGACATATGGAATGATTTTAGATGTTTTAAACTTTGCTGCATAAACTACGGGCGATGTATAGCCATTTTGAAATATTGTATTCTGTTCCGCCCTTGCTCACGAACAGGCATGACTCATTTCGTAGCTAAGCATCTTACTAGAGAAACACGAAAATCCGTTAAAAAATGTGAAATTTTTAAAGCGTTTGTATTTGTTTCGAATGCCAACATTTTTCGAATTTCATTTGTTTTCGGGTAAGTGGTAAGATCCAAAGACCATACGAGTTACGGTATAAGTAGACCGCATAATAGGCGCCAATGATGTTTCAACGCGGCATGAATAAGTAACATTTGCGCACTTTGCATGTGATCAGGAGCAGGTTTAAGAAAAGTGTATGCAAATTCCATCATCGTTCTCAGAAATGAATTACATTTGGAAATAGCATACGTTATGTGACATTGATACGGATGAAGTGAGAGCGAAGGATAACCTTATTCTATATAATATTTTGTCATTTTTTAAAACTAGCTCAGAATGTCGATTAACCGATTGGTCAACTTACGTTCAACGTTCCAAGAGTCTCAGCCTTTTAATCCGGTTCACGATACATTACGCGGTTAGAGATACCTTAAGGTACATCTACCTGCTTTTGGTAGTGAAACGTTCGTCACATAAAAGCTGGCTACAGCTATACTTTATGCATTCACCACGTTCACATGGCTTATGAGAATAATCACTTACTTGCAGTTATACCTGTCAACCTAAACGTGGTTGTTGAAGTGTCTAGCTGTGATTTTGTGATAACAGGTTCAACACTAACTGGATTGGTTATAGCTAAAGAAGAGAAAGACTTAAAATTGATTGTCTTCATATCTCAAAATACGATATTTTGCCGAAAGAAAAGATCCGTGGTAGTATAAAAAAGTCTTGAAGGATTTGTCCTTATGTGCTTTACTTACAAAGCTATGAATGCTTTAAATTTGAATTCCATATAACATTGAGTGGAACATATACAGATGGCGTTACTGCGTTTCTACTGTTTTTCCGTCTGTCATATCTCAGCGACGAAAAACGCTTTCGAGCTAACATTCTTTTTGTGAACATGCCGTACATTCGTTATCAGGTACATATCTGTTCAAAATTCAGAGTGATTATGGTAAATAATTATTCATCAATTGAGGGATAAGGATACAACAGAAAATCGCAAAGCATAAAGGGTTGTAGCCTCTGACAATGCACAAACGTAAGACACAAACGTCCTTAGGATCGTGGTAAGCATGTTTCTTGTAGTCATGCACTTTATTTGCGCTCAGCTGATGTGTGAAGACGAAGAAAGAAAGAAATTCTAAATTTTAAATAAGAACTATGTTATACATATACTCAATATCATAGCAAAACTTATGTGGGAAGAATGAGTCATTGGTTCCTGCAAGATCATATAAGATCTTATAACAAGAAATCATATAATCTTGCGACATGAAATAAATATAAGTCACATCTCTCGGTGGCAAGATCTTGTAAGATCATACGCTTTCGTGTTACAAGGCCTTGTAAGATCTTATCACGTCGTATGAGCTGATCATATAAGATCTTAAGACAAAAAGTTACAAGATTCCGCAGGATCTTACAACATCCTAAGACAAGATCATGCGGTAAGATCTTGTTACAAGAATTCATAAGAAAACGACAGATCTTGTATGATCTTGTAAGATGCGTTTCACTTGGGGTTATACCTCGATTGCGAAATAATACCAGTCTTAATACATATGGAAGAGTGTAAAACGCATCGAAAAGCCTTATAGGAATCAATCCGACAAATCTCGAAGGGACTTATGACGTCTTATTTTAACACGGACAAACTTATTGGTCATATCTTAACAGATATTTTCGAATTCTCTTTGTTATTATTGGAAGGTGAAGATGAGATAAACTTACGCAGACGCTCATGCATACTAGGTCTTTTCAAATACACAGGAATCAGGGCGATCACAATCATGCCTGCAAACGTTAAACAGAGCACACCCAAACAGCACAAAGCTAGTAATGGAACACTTCCAAATCTAAATCATGGAACGCAATGAAGAAGTACATAAACTACAATGATCATTTCCTGTACAAAATTTTGCTGATGAGTCGTTACTTTCTGTGGTTCTTTTAGCCAAATTCGCTGTAAACTAGCTCCCCCAAAGCATGGCTGAGTAGTTTGCGAACAATTTTCACAACTGGATTGGAGGATGGAAGAGAAGAAGAAAGAATATACCTCTTTGATGAATATGAGCGGACTTGATACTTGAACACTGTCGCCATTCCGGATTGTACTTTTTCGGAACAGAAGTACGATTGTGTACCAATTCCTATAATAAACGACGTAACCGCGCAACGTAGAAAACGTCGGAACACTTTTTGTCTCTTCGAAAACAATCGAAAATGTGCCGGAACGACAGTTCTATTAGCATATGTGGTTGAAAATAAAATTTGTTTACAGTAACAGATCAGAAGCAACAGACACAAAATGAGAAAAATTCGGCGTTTTCCTTCTCAACTAAACCAGCTTGTAACATTAACCAATTCGAATCATACAGTCAACTTTTTACGCTCCATTCGGCTTTAAATAAAAAAGTACCCTTCTTTTTCATAAGCTTAAGTTTAAAACATTTTCACCAGCTTTTGGTGCTATTTCCTAAGTTTTGCCACTAAAGTAGTATTTTGCCAGAATGTGTCTTAGTCATTATGCGTTTGTCTAAAAAATCAGAAAAAGAATAGTTCCGCTAACGGCACCACAGTCCTGAAAAATCTCATACCGTGATTCCATCAAACTAAGTAAATTATCATGTATTATACTGGTCCTTTCGATTTGTAGTTCTTGTTTATTTGATAGATACGGACACCTTAACAATGGATTGCGCCGCTGATCATAACCAAAAAAAGAAAGGTCGACTCAGCGTACTAGTGTCCTGCGGGACAGTCCCGAATCTCGAAAAATCCCGTTTGTCCCGTCCCGCGGGACAAGCGTGACTGTTCCGAATATTTTTCGTGACGGGACAAATGGGATCGGGACAGTACGAAAAAGCTCGAGACGGGACAAACGGGATTCAGGACACGAAAAAGTTTGTTGACACTAATGCATACCCTAGTCGATTTCCTTGCCAGGATCTTCTTGCTCAAGACCTTGCGTTCCTAGTGCAAGAAGTCTCTTTGATTTATGGTGGCTATTCTTGCTTTCTTGCAGGTGATCAACGTTCAGCAAGAATGAGCAAGAAACGCAATGCTTGCTCTTTTGATCCAACTCTCCAGTTGGATTTACACGCTCTAAACTAGCCAAGGCCACACTAGATTTTCCAGGGCAGGACACGTTAGATGGCCGTGGGTGTAGCAAAGTCACGTCGTTATACGTTGCAAAAATTCTTACAAGCTTGTTGTGCCATGTGATTTGCTTTTCTCACTGCCCCAGGCCATGTCCACTTTGCCTGATCAGACCACTGATCAGTAAACTGCAAGTAAATAAGTTCAAACGCGCCACTGTTCGCGCCAGAATGCCAAAAGTGATTTGAACAAAGAGATACTTTGTTGCCCGTACATTCATTCAATAAGCTATTCAGAAAAAAATTTGGACCAATTCTGTTCATATAAAAAATCGATTTTCCGATAACGAGAGAGTCTAATATTCTATGAACGAGGCGGAATGGCTGAGCCCTAATCCTCTGTGCATTAAACAGAACCGAACCGATCGTTGCTACATCCTGAGAGCTACTAACAGCAAAGCGATGTTACACCGAAGATACTTCCAATCACTATAAAGAACATCAACCTTTAATGCATTTCTCACTTCTTGCATTTTTATTCTGAGATCTTTGCACAATCTATATAGGCATGCACCAAACCGATAGTTCGGTGACCGAACATGTTCGCTCCCGACCAGCGAACCCTAGCTTGGGATGGTTGCATGCACTAAAGACAAATTGGATGAAATTGAAGCTTTTGAAGGTACTAACCAGCGAAAAAATAGACTAAAGTACAATGTGCGCGAATGTTATGCCGAATCTCTAGCGAACATATTCGGTCAGCGAGCGATTCGCTATCAAAGGTTCAAAAAAAATAGTTTGTGAAAGTTGAGAATATGAGAACGAAGAAACACATGAAAGAAATCTTTGTAAAACAGAATAAAATGCTGAAGGGAGCAGCCCCGATTACGCCGCAGCCGTAGATAGTCATGTAAAAAGAAATTTGAATAAGATCAGCAACTTTATGTTTGCTTTATTGCTGGAGGTTCACAGTACCTTTAGTTTCCATTATATCTGATTTATTCTCTAACTACTTACCAACATGACCTCTGTATAGCAGATTGATTTACTTTGTTTTCCTGCAAAGATACTTTTGCTCACTGTGCAAATAAAGTAGACAGAAAGTTGCAGCTCTGATTCGAATGTATCTTTCTAAGGTTTATGGTACTTTATCCTAATAGTTTCTCAGTAGACCGCTCGCCGATATCTCTGATAAGAAAAGCATAAAGTATCGTATTTGCAACCTTCGTTCGAAACGTTCGGCAGCCATCCGGTAGAAGACACATTCGCTCACCATGTACTTAGTTAATGTATTTTCTAATTGCTTAGTTTCTTCAAAGGCTTCAATTTCGTTCAATTTGTCTTTAGTGGAAATGCAGATATAAACTGCAAAAAATTCAAGTATAGAAATAACTTGCACTCCATCTAAAGAAAATAAGGAGTGTAGGACATTAAGGATAAAGAGTACAAGAGGATAAAAAGGATATAGCAGACCAAAAGCACAAGAAGTACAATACGGACGGACAAGGAGGACAAAACGGACAGTCGGCAAAATCCTCCAAATCTCTAATGGATCAGACGGGACGTCGGGACACACCTGCAAAGTGCTGCAAAGTTAATGGTGGCTGAATCGGGCAGGCGGGGGGAAGAGCAGTGTGAGAGTGAGTTCGAAAAGTAGTTTCAACGAATAGCCTGGTCGATGAAGCAGCATAGAATCAACGCCGACAATTTATACGGTGTGAAAGAGTCGCACGTATTGTCGGTTTTCTCCTTTTTGCAGCACTTTGCTGGTACGTCTCAACGTCCGGTGTGCTCCAGTAGACATTTGGAGGATTGGCCGATTGTCATCTTTGTCCTTATTGTCTTCTCTATCCTTCTTATCCTCTCTGTCCGTGTGACCGCCTGAGGGAGTAGCAGGACACCTTAAATTTTTGACCTTGCGGCAAACGCGGACTCGTCACAGGGTCTTGTGCAAAATGTTGACTACATGATCGGTACAAATCGATCTAAAAATTATCTACAGGTAGAAAGGTTCACGTGAAAAGAACTGAAAATAACGCAAGCAGTTGCTTTTCTTCTTTTCTTTTCTGTTCTTTTGTTGCATGCACTGCCTACACAATGAAAAAGCTTTCATCCTTTAACGCAAGAGTGATTCTTACTAGGGGTGGCAGTATTACTATTACTCATGTATTATATTACCGAGGAAAGTAATACTAAAAGGTATATATTACTGTTACTGGTAACAGGAATCTTCCATGTATTCCTATTACTAGTAACAGTAATACGGGCAGTATTGGTGTTACCAGTAACAGTAATATTTAAAAAATTAGTATTACGTTTCAGTAAAGTAATATAAGAAAAAATATTCAAGAGGGGACGCCACAATCAATACGAAATAATATGGTGGTTTCGTGTTGATAATGGCACCCCTACTGAATGTTTTTTTCTTGTATTACTTAACCTGAAAAGTAATACTAATTTTATGAATATTACTGTTACTGGT
>CAJNOQ010008473.1:0-11172 GCA_905250885.1 Didymodactylos carnosus | reverse complement strand
GGAAAATTAATTTAGGGCTTCTCTTGTAAATTCTGTAACTTTGCAAAGAAAGGTCGTGGAGAGCTGGGAAGCGTCTCATTTTGATGCAAAATTTTCAGGCTACAATCCCAACATGTTGATAAAACATTGCTAGAATTTCAGGGGATTTTTAGAAAACCGGTTCTCCAGAGAAGCACTAGGAAAGATCTATGGGCACAAACAGCTATCATATTCGTAATTAGCGTCTTTGATTACATATAAATTGCCAGGTTTGAATAAAAGTGGAGTGCGTTATTTGGGAATGTCCCTCGTTAGAGAAAAATAATTTCTATTCAGCGTGTTTCTTGTTTTGCTGATTCATCATAACAACTTTTGAACAAGGGACAGTGTTGATGAAAATTTTCTGAAGATCAGCTAGATATCATCGTTTATTAGGTTGAATATCGAATGCAATAGATGGATAATAACAGAAAATTTTTTTCATTCGTTTCTTACGTCTTTCTAATTAACAGTTCTCCCACAACACCAAATGAATATTTTTACAGTTTTATTTATATCTATTTGCAAATTTAAAGCTGTGCTAACTTTCTTGGGACGCCCTTTTTGCTTTTCGTTTGTCTAATGATTGAATACGTGTTTTATCGCTAACTTGATACAAATTTAATTTCTGGTGTGGCAACAGTTTGTTGGATTAGCAATTTTATTTAACTTGTATCAAGTTAGCGATAAAACACGTATTTAGCCATGAGGCAAACAAAAAGCATCCTTCAAGCACGTTTTACTTTTTACTATGTTTTGCGTATGAACATTGCTTATTGATGCTGCAAGTTTTGAGCACACTATTGTTCCATCATACAATGAAAAGCACATTTTTTATATGCTTCATAATATCGACGGTTGGTTGATACCTGCACTAGCGAAAACCTGTTTCTACATTGAGTAATTGCAAAAAATTGATGCAATGCTACATTTGAACACTGGAATAATCCAAAGAACAGTTGTAGTCCATGATTAAGTGATAGTTTAGATTCGCGGAGTAAACATTTTATTATCAAGGAGTCAATCTGTAATTGTAAAAAGTCGATATTACAAATAATGAAAATGTTAATACCTATCGATCGTTAGAAATGTTCGTATGTGACGTCATACACAATTCATCCACATGGTAATGAACATCAATTTCTTTGGCGTCAGACAGCTACATGAACAACATCAATTATCATAGAATCGATCATGTACCGACTTGTTAGAAAAAATAAAAATGGAGAAAATCACATTTTAATCCATTAATAAATACAGTAAAATATGCAAGGGGGAAAAGGCGGATCCAAGCGGATTCACGCGGATACAATTTTATTGAACTGAACTGTCCCAGAAATCTCTGTTCCCACAAGCAGAACAAAAATGATCTGTCTGTGGGAAAAGAATTCACAGAACAGAACACAATTGTCCCGTTATCTGGGAAATTTTAATATTCACAACATTCACAAATTCAAAATTTAACACTTTTTAAAATTATCTTATTAATACCTTATAAGATCTTACCCTTTAAGGTTTTGATAAGATAATCTAAGGTCTTACTGTTTAAGATCTTAATAAGATTTAATGATTCTACTTTTTCGTTTACTCTTTTGTTGTGCTCTCATTCATCTATATAATGAACACCGAAAGTATGACTGATTTTACGATTATTTTTCTTCCAGATTCTGCTAGTACTTGCCCTCTCGAAAGTGTTTAACAACTTTTTAGAGGTTGTAGATGCTGGTTGGACACCCGAAAATATGAAAATTTCTCTTCATTCGTCAACACTGTTCACCTGCTACTTTGGATAATGCGGATTAAAAATTCAAAAATTCTTAGCGAATCTTGAATGAATATTATTAAGAAAACGTCATCGTTCTTACTATTAAGATCCTAACAGATTCTTATCCAATCTTGAAAAATCTTAGACAGTATAATCTTAGTAAGATCTTACTGAGATCTAAGGAAAATCTTATCAAATCTTTTTGGGTCTTACGAACTTAGTAAGATTTGTCTAAGATCTTAGGCAGATGTAAGCGAAATCTTACTAAGATCTTAATAAAATTATTCTAAGATCTTAGTAAGATTCGAGTAAGTTTCTCACTACTGATATTATCTCAAAATTAGAGAGACAATTATTATCTATAAAGCTTATTAGCATACTCAATTTTATTATTAGAACCCTTAAATTAATTAACAATTCAAGTTCTTGATTTATGTAAATATCTGTGGATTTTATGATAGTTTTGAGAATGCTAATTCTTTCTGATGAAATTTTCTCAAATTTGATCGATGCCCAACACTAATGATGGTCGAATTTGGTATTTCATTTATTAATGTTGAATATAAGAGTGTTTCTGATATTTCATCAAGTGAACTTGTTGCTTCATCAAGAAATATCCACATGGGTTTTTGTAACAAAATACGTATGAAACTCATTTTTTGTTGTTCGCCCAATGACAAAACACGAGACCAATCGCTAACGTCAGTTAAACGATAATGTAAATAATTGAGATTAAACAAACTTAAATAATGGTCAATATCCGAGAGTTTACATTTTTGAATCTCTTGCGGATAAGTCAAAGCATGTAACAGAGTACCCAATGGCATGTACGGTTTTTGTGGTAGAAAACTGATAGTATCATTTAATGGAAATGTTATTTGACCTTGACCGTAAGGCCAAATACCTGCCAATACACGCAGTAACGTCGATTTACCACACCCAGAACTCCCTTGAATAAAAATTTAATTTTTGAAATTTTGATTCTATCGCTATTTATTTCGAAATAAAATGTCCTTCGATAATTTTTGAATAATTTGAGAACGAAGAGAGTGTACGCTACACACCAGAAAAATCTCGAATTTTCAGGCGATTGTCTTTTAACGAAGATCGCAATTATTATGATTCCAGGATAGTTAAGATAGATAGATAGTCTTTTCTACAAAACTGCGCATGATCAATCTTCATAGCGATGACGATTCTCGAATAAGCCGTTTTGCTTGGACCTGTTCAATTCAGTCAAGTACGATTAACATATCATCGATAGAAGGAAAAAAAATTCATTTAGAGTCGCAGCAAAGTGCTTTTTCATATTCAGCACACTCGATAATCCAATAGATTTTCTATTTTTCGCGAGAGGTACTGTCAAAAGTTTAAGAACTCTTTTGAAACTAGTATTATTATCCTACGTGATTTTTTTTCGCCATTTTGTTTGGAAATTTCTCTTAAACTTTTGGCAATACTCCTCGCCAATAATAGAAAATCTACTGGGCTATCGAGTATACTGAATACGAAAGGGCACTTTTCCACGACTTTAAATGAACTTTATTTTTTCTTTACGTTGAAACTGCTTCAGAATATCAAGATATATTGTTTGATGTACACCACCTCTTAGATCGACAAACGCTTCGAATACTTATGCAAAGACTTAGCCTAAAAACGCCTTGTGTTATGGTAAACTAAGTTTTTCGTTACAGCCAGCCAAGTCCAAAACAAAAACAACATAGATTATAAATCTAGGCGTTTATTTTTGCTTGAACAACATCAGAAATGACTAAGCAATGATCATTATTTATGAAAGAATGGTTTAGGCACAAAAAAAGTCTGATGTCCGTCTACCATTAGAAAAATACCTCTGTGCGCATTTTTAAAGGGTCCTTAAAAGAGCCCCCTTCCTCCTTAGAAATGGTGATTTTCGGTCAAAACATCGGTTTTGAGATAACCACATGGGAAGATAGCCTGCAGTGTCTACTTTAAGAATCTGTATCGCTTTTGGTTACAAAAGTGATTTTTCGCGGATTTTGAGCAAGTGTTCTAGGAGCCTCGAAAGATCAGATCTTCAAATAATAGTGTTTTCCTGGATTCTTATGCAATTTAAATTTTTCTAAACACACAGATTTGTAGAGCAAACTTTTCTGATCAAAACAGGACCTCGTACAACTCTGTATGAAAAAGTTACAACCTTGCATCAAAAAGTTACAAGCATTTTCCTAGACGTTCTAAAATTGAGTATTCCATACAGCGTTTTCTCTATATAAGAGTTACACCTGAAGTATTTCCCAAGATTTTTTATTGCGGTTTGTCATAGAGAGTTTATTCTTTTTTTGTTTGAAAGAGGAAACTAAACTATATCGTCTGACCAGTGCCGATTTTTGAATTAGGTCTTAGTTTTTTATCCAAATAAGGATTTTTAGGAAATTCGGAAGGAGTTTTCGGGTTTTGGAGGTTGTTGGTTGCCTGGAAAAGCAATAAAAGGCTTAAATGGAAAATCGGCGCTGGTCAAACCATGTAGTTCAGCTTGAAGTATGTTGAAAAATCTTGGGAAACACTTCAGGATCCTTTTTGGACTTTGATCTCTGGAAAACTCCTGAACGGTATGATTTGGAGACAAAAAATGTTTTCATTCCCGTAACTCATTAAGCCAAACATTTATGGAAAGTTTCGTCAAGATCGGGCGTACGGTGTCGGAGATAATTTCTAAGGGGGACCCTTAAGCAGTTTGGATCATGTTTGACTGACGAGGAAACGTTTTTCGGTGAACTCTTCCGATTTCGTTCGTTCATACGCCATTCGATAGAGCGACGGGAGCAGATAAAAAGCCTAAATGGATATGAGCCCATGGCTCTTTCCTCAAAAGTTACAGCCATTTTCTTAATTTTCGCAGCGAAAACGAGCAAAAATAGAAAAATTCAGAACTTCGCCTTGAAAGGTCGTAGCAAGCTGAAATGCTTTTTGGTGGTCACTCTAGAGGTCTGCTAGATACTGTGAAAATGCTACGACCTTTCAAGACGGAGTTCTGAATTTTTCTATTTTTGCTAGTTTTCGCTGCGAAAATTAAGAAAATGGCTGTAACTTTTGAGGAAAGGGCCATGGGCTCATATCCATTTAGGCGTTTTACCTGCTCCCAACACTCTATCGAGTGGCGTTTGAACGAACGAAATCGGAAGAGTTCACCAAAAAACGTTCCCTCGTGAGTTGTTAATCTTTTACTTTTCCATGAGGTTCAAGTGCACCTCCCCTACGGTATGGTAGATATCCGAGCCCTTTAGTAGCTTGTTTTGCTCTCAATCTATTCAAAAAATTTTGGAAGAACCTTTTATTTTCACATCGATAGTTTAAATAATACGCAGTACCTGTAATGAGCAATGATTGTCTTGGCACTAAAGTTAAATCAAAATGATTGATTAATGTTTCTTCACTCATGGGTAAATTTATAGTCAAATTTCTAATGTTGATGCAATCATCTGTTGTTGAATAACCAAATCGAATATTGGACAATTCCTTAGCGTTATGTAAATATTGTAAATTATTCTCGAATTCAATTAAACGTTTCGTTGATGAACGCCATAGAGCAATTTTTGAATATGAATTCAAAATAAATGATAGAGCCGACTGAACATGATTAAATGATGATGATATTTGAGTTAAATCACCTATGTTAAAAGTAATAAGTTTTTGATTTTTGGTCAAAGCTGTCAAAGTACTTTATTACTAAACGTAAAATATTATTCAGTTACGTTCAAATATTATCAAAATATAATTCAGGCATGTTCACTGGGAATTATTTATTTTATTCGTTGATTGTCGTTCAGTCATGTCGCATACGTGTAAAGCTCGAAGATTCACGTTAGCGTTTCAAAGTTGAAAAATAGTCTGTAATTTTTGGAGTAAAAAATTCTATATTTTGAGCCTTTAATCTATTAAGTCAACTTTTCAACTTTTGGAATACCGCCTTCAATTTTTCGAACCTGGTGGGTGTGGGATGGTGTTTTATTGGTTGTTAGTCGCTGTTTTATATATGAACCTGAGCGTGATCGCACGCTGGAATTTTTCCGACGCTATAGTTTCATTGTTCTTCGCATAAGATGCTATACTCCTTTCATCTGTATATGAGGTTGAATCTATGCTGTGGGTTGTTGAAGTTTTATCCATTAACATTGAGCATTCAGTACGTGCTACGCATTAGCAGTAAGCATGTTTTCTTCTTAGCATTGTATTCTGTATCTTTAAGCGTGCACTCTCAAAAAACAGGTGCCTTACAAACTAAAAGGTTTTTTGATGGATGATGAATGGGGCACTCTAAGTGTCCTGCTCTAGGTACTTCAAGCACAAAAATGTGTACCGTCGTAAAAAGTGTTCCACTGTGGGTTATTTTAAGCGCTGCATTCATCGCTCGAGGGGCACTTATTATTTCACAGTGTGTTAAAAGTTTCCGTATAATGATGTTTAATGCGTTTTAATTGTTATACCAAAAGCTGAAAATGTAGATTGTGTTATTCTAAAAGTCGAAGACAATTTCAGTTTCTACACTACTCTCAGGTCGTGCACTGATTGTGGGGATTTGTCGAGCGACCGCTTTAATCATGATTAGACTGGCCCAGCTCCACATCAGTTCTTTTTGTGTACGCTGCCATTGCATTCCCGGTTTTCGCTTCTCCGATACTGCTTTTATGTTGTCGGAATACTACATAGCAGGACTTTTGAAATCACTAGAATAGAATTTGTTGCAGCTTTATAACTCATATTTAATTTTATTTATTCAAAGCATAATTCAGCTTTCGAACATCTCCTGTTTAAATATGAGTTACAGAGGTGCAACAAGCACGGGTATTACTAAAAGACGCGAACACCCACGAACATCCACAAATTAAAATCTGAGTTAGCCAACAAATAGAGCTCGTCAAGCTGAGTATAGCAGCGCCTAGCGAACACCCAAAAAAGTGTGCCAAATCCATCTCCAGATTGTTCTGAGCCTACTGATACTATTCTCAACTCGAACTGCCAAGCAGTTACTTTTCGGTAGAGAACTTTCAGAACCGCACCGTTCTCGTTCTAAGAATTTTGGAACTGTCAGATCTCTGCACATTACAGTTTTCTCAAATTCAGCCTAGTGATTCCTTGTCATGTAACAGAGAGAATGGGTAGATTACTAAGTGTTGCTAGATGTTTTTCTTACTTCATACATTATGATCTGAAATTCCTAAGAGTTATATCGAGTTTGCTTGAGCGTGCTTTTGTTTTATTTCGTGTATCAGGTGACAAAGGGATCGCGGATATGCCTTGATGCAGAATACGTCTTGCATTAGTGTAAAATGAAAATTTTGAAATTCTAAATCTTTCATTGATATTCCTAGGTTTGAAATTCCTATTTGAAATTCCAGGTTCTTTGCGTTTCTTGATATTAAAATTCTAGATTCTGGATTCCTGGGCTTTCTACGAGATCTGTATTTTACATTTTGTAAGAGTACTTTGACAGCCCTCTTGTTAGTTTTAAAACAACATTGATATATTTACCTAATGTAATTGTTTTCGAGAAATAACGTGGCGATGCAACAAGAAATGGAAAGACGATCGATGCATTATTATATCCATTAGTAAACCAATTTAACTTCATTTTTCTTAACATAATAGCATAAGAATTTGCCATTAAGTATTGATAAAGAACGTTCAAATTTGTTTGTTCATACGACTCACCATGATATAAAGCAATCGATTCTACATTTTCTCTCAATCGTATAAGAGCAAAACGAAAATCAGCTTCATGTAATTCTTGATTATAATTCAATCTTATCAAAAAATGACCAATTTTCATTGTTATTAATGTACCTAATAACCTAACAACTCTTGTTGTACTATATTAATTTGAAATTGTGTGTTTGACTTTGTAAGCTTACCCAGACCCGCGTAGAAAATGGCTGCCCATACCATACCTCCATGAAGTTCGTAAACGTATGTATTTGTTATTGGTATACTTATTTTTCCCGATAGTGACCATAGAATGAGAACATAGGATATAAATGTGACACTCGAATTTAATATTCCAATACATAGATCATATGTCTGTTGAATATAAAGTCCAATATCAATCGATATCCGTTGATCAGGATTATCTTGTTTTATCTGAGTGTGCAAACAACATCCATAGTAAGCATTTTCACTAAAATATTTTTTTATAAAATAATTCGTTAACCAATATCGCCAATAGAGTTGTAATAATTGATTTAAATAATGTTTATAGACACCTTAGAGAGAAAACAATGCCAAAATTTGAAGAAAAAAATGAGTAAATATAAATAATTTAGCTTACACGACATGTTACAATCTTGTCAACGAACGATATTAACCCAAGATTGAAGCAGACAATGATAAAAACTAAATTTGTTTGGGAAAAAATTCTACTTAATTTAGTGAGAAACTTGGGTCCATTCTTCAGAAAATCTTGGCTACACTATTCATTATTAAGTCGAAAAAGCTCATACTCAAGAAAGGAACAACAGTTTTTGCTTTTTGTATGTAATATGGCAATCAAATGGAACTTTTAACCCTAGAACGCATAGCTGGGATCGCCCACCATCCCAGACATGGAAAATTTATTTTATTAAAATTTGTTTTATTACGAACAGATAAACACTTTATTTATACTCAACTTGTAGAGATTGCTTTTTAAATTTTTAGTATTGAAACTGAAGTTTCTAGAAGTCGAACAAGTGAAAAAATAGTATTTCTAAAACCAAAAGTTTTCAAATAAAGCCAGCTTTTCGGTATCTGAATAACACTTGACTAGATCTCCGATCCTGCCATCTGATATAGCATTCAATTCTCTACAAACTGAGCGCATAAGTTTGCTTTAGAACCCCTGAAGCACCACGAAAACTGTCTTACAATAAGGCGCACCACACTAATTACTTCAACACTTTTTTTAAAAATCGAACTTTTGATATAAAAACGATTATTTCCATAAGAAATGATGTATGCTGATTACAGTATGATCACTTTTATGTCACTTATTGGATATGTGGTTTTCAAACGTAGTTATATTTTGTTAAAGGACATAGTACGTCTTATTGTGAGGCAGTTTTCGTGGTGTTTCAGGGATTCTAAAGCAAACTTTTGCGCTCATTTTGTAGAGAACTGAATGCTGTATCTGATGACAGGATCGGAGATCTAGTCAGTGTTATTTAGATACCGAAAAGTTGGCTTTATTTGAAAACTTTTCGTTTTAAAAACACTATTTTTTCACTTGTTTGACTTCTAGAAAGTTTAGTTTCAATACTAAAAATTTAAAAAGCACTCATTTTGTTCAGTTTTAGTTAGGCTTGCTAGTGAAACGTTGCTCGAACAGA
Organism: Didymodactylos carnosus; assembly: GCA_905250885.1. NCBI lineage: Eukaryota > Metazoa > Rotifera > Eurotatoria > Philodinida > Philodinidae > Didymodactylos > Didymodactylos carnosus. Next base: position 2,049 of record CAJNOQ010008473.1, on the reverse strand, counting down.
ACGAATAAAAATATGGCGGAGTTATATCTAAAATATTACAATGGTCACAGCTATGCGTTCCAGGGTTAACAACAACAAGAAACATGTCATTATTGAGATCACGATTGCTTACCAATAATCATAATCGCCAAAACAAATATGACAAACCATAACAATAATTTAATAAATGCTGAATAATCAAATTTTTGTAATGCATTAAAAAATGAATTATTCCAATAGCTTAACACAATACCCAATCCAATTGAACAGAATTCCATAATTATTAAAATCACTATCATACTTCGTGCATACCATTTTTCTTCGGAATAAAAATATAAATGTGTTAAACGCCAATTATCGCAAATAATACCTGGTAACAAACGCATCTATTTCCGTTTTTTTTTTTTAAATAAAAAACAAAAATTCGTCTATGAAGATACCATCAGATAACAAATTTATGTTACAAATGCTGCGACTAGCAAGCTGCTATGGATACTTATTTTATATATACCGACAAATCGAGAGAAATTTTTCTTCTTTATATCAGTAATCAACTTCTATTTTGATAAAATGATCATTAAAATAAGTTTATTAGTGAAAAACGAATGAGCCAGATGACTACTATGGCAGCTATAGCTGAAGAAGGCAGTGCATTCTTTTTGTATTTTTGTTACTGTGAAACGAAAGAGGACAGAAAAACAAATATTTGGATTATTATTCTGTTCTCCTTTGAATTTATTCTCATGAAATATTTATAATTTTTCAAAAATATTCTCCTGTTTTTATTTTTATATTCTTTTATCATCAGTTTGAATAACAAACCTAAATCATCAGTTATACTTCAACTAGACTACTGTCTACGAATAATAATTGAATCAATGTTCATATTCTTGTTATATTTATCTGTTGAATTTTGCGGTTTTCATTTATTATTCATCTAGCATTACATTTGTGAAATAATGTTATTTTCATTCACCTTAGTCGCATTCGCACGTCGTTTTATGCCAAGAGTTCACAGCCTGCAATTTTAACGAGAAATAATAAATTTGAAGTGAGACTACTAACCCGATTATGTTTATTCTTGCCATTTGTCCGACGTACATCCAATGATATTGATGCGAAAATGTTTTTAACAAGATTGTACTAATATCTAGGCAAAATTTTGTATAAGATGGCTAAATGGATTTAGGCCAAATACAATAAATACATCCTTAAAACAAACCGTTTATTCAGAATTTGTTGTTTAGCTTCGTTTAGATTCTGCAGCCATATTCTACTTTTGTAGACTAGATGTACGCATGGCTATCAAGTCAGGGATGGATGAGTACAAAATTTTCAGTACGAGTACTCGGGAATGTTTTCACGAGTACTTAAAAGTGTAATCGAGTATTTAAAATTTTTTTAATATTATGTTTTACAAGGAATTTTTGGTCTTGCAAAATGAATAAATGTAATTATTGTAGTCACTAATTTGAGTTCTTTTTCTCTCTTACTCTCGGTTAACAACGTATCCTCATCATAACATCAGTCATATCCTCATTTATCAAAATTAGCTCTAAAATATTTTACTGTCACTGCAACATCCACACCAATTGAGCGAATTTTTTCTTAAAGCGACTTTATCATCCGCCCACATCGTTCAAAGTTATCGGCATCAACATTATATGCATGTTAACATTTTTAAAATGTAATAATGATCTTCTAGGATAATGTTTTATTATTGTGTGTTTAGATAAATGTAAAGTTTAGACAAAAGTAAAACAACTCATGTTGTCAAAATCGCCTAAGTTTGGACGATTAATCACGATTTTCGAAAAAACAAACGATTAATCGTGATTTCGGCAAAAAATCGTCGATTTTTCGAATATTTGTAATTAATCGCGGTTAATCGGCCGTCTCCAACTAATAAAAATTTTGGTGAATTTTCTTGTTAATCAATCGCGACCCTAGTCGAGACTCCCGGCAAAACTCCAACGGGAGTCCCAAGTTTATGAAAAACTCCAGCAGGAATCGTAAGGAGTCCTGATGACTCTCGCAGGAACTTTCTAAAGTGAAAAGTCCAACATGGAG
>CAJNOQ010008472.1:0-11172 GCA_905250885.1 Didymodactylos carnosus | reverse complement strand
CAGGGGATGCTTTACTTTTCTCGCTATATGCTTCAACATTAGCAATCGTGTTTCACAAAAGTACGCTGAAGTGGAGAAAAAATACTATGAGCCTCACCTAGCTTCATGACGCTCCGCCGCCTTTGGTTGTTAATAGTAGTAATCGGATCTAACTTTTTTGGTAATAGCTGAAAGTCTAGACCATTAGCTAGACAATCTAATTCTTCTTCAGACAAATTTCGATGTGAAAGATTGGAAACTACATTTCGATCTGGTTTAGGTTTAAGCAGTGCTTGTGAAGCTTCATATGCTGAAAACTTTTTCTGATGGATTTATTTTTTCTTATAAATCAGTTTCAGACTGATTGTCTTAACTGAACGTGTTAATAATCGAAAATCTGGTTCAGATAACAAACTTTTTGAATTATCAAAAACGGATTTGTATTGTCTCTTTGTTACGGATACTTGAAATTGACCGTTTTTTGTAGAAAACACCTTTGACTGTCACGGTATGTTTTGTTACAATATAAATGCATGTTGGATGTTTTGAACCACAAAAACTTAGGCGTTACATCTTTTAGACGGCATTTTTTGAGAAATGTTATCTCTAACCGAAGAGTGTCTAATCTCACGTACAATTTCTTGTATGAACGATAATCAATGAGTGCACTTCGCCCATAGTGTGTCAAGTCAAGTGCTGTGAAGTTTAAAACAGCTACATTAATAATCAAGTTTTTAAAATTTCATCATGTAAACCAAAGAGTGAATGATTTGTGGACCGTATCTTAGTGACATCTTCACATAGGTAGCAAAAGATTAAACCGATAATTAAGGGATATTGTGGAAACTGATGCGATTCTCATAGTAGGCTTTACCTAGGATTTTTATTGTAGGATTGTACAACGTTTTTCATTTGATTCTATCACAAGATAATTTTCTTCAGATACGCAAATTAAGGGCTCAAAATCATCCACCCGATTATTATATGAATTTACATAATGGTAGTGCACACGTCGTTCCGGTTCAATCACTACCAGTACCACAACTTAAACCCGCTCATCAACCTCAAAACATACGCCATTGTTAGAATCCATTAGTGTTAATTTAGAACGAAAACTTGTTCGTCGTCTGAAAGGCGATCGTTTGGATAGTACTGAATTATTACTTAAAGAAGATATTATATAATCTGCAACAATATCGTTATGTTAGAAGATTGAGGGTAAGTCTCCAGAACGGAGTTCATGGTCAAAGTAAATAACTCGTGGACACATTTGTGTTCTCAATGAAAAAATAAATAAACCAAGAAATAAAATTCTCCAAAAGTTCGGATAGAAAGGCGAGGATTTTTTCATTCATATGATAGAGGCACATGTCCTCTTTCATTTAAGACCACCCGTAGGTCTATAACTATTACCGTTCCGAACCTACAGGCATACCCCGGATCCATACATGCGAACTTTTTTCTATGTTTTTTGAACAAAAGTCAATTCAATATAGAGGTAATCAACTATGCTGATCACAGCAGCGATCTCGGTTTCCTTCCAACATTCTTTCCTAATCCATGGAAAAGAGATTTCCCGCTAAGAAGATCTTCATTCGAATAAGTATTTATTAGAAAAGTACAACAAAAAGTAGAGCACCTCATTCATCGTTATCAGAGTTATTATCCAAGTCCATATCATCCTTCAAGGTGGGTTCGATATTCTCTTCGACAAATTCATCCGCTTTTCTGAAAGTCATTTAACAGTCATATACACGCTTATGGAAAGCAAGGGTATTAGGACGATCGAGAGCTGCCATGTATTCGGCACTTAGGCGCCGCACATCGGCAAGAGTGAACAAGGTATTGTTAGTGCGCACGTAATTCTTCAGTTGAGCCCTTTAAAAAGATGTGAAGTTTAGTAAAAGCTATGAAAAAGAGTGATTTTTTTACCATGCAAGTTCAACGGGATTTAACATGCAATGTATAGGTAGACGCAAGATCTAAACATTGAACACAGCTGCTGCTTCATTCACTTTGTACTTCTTGTGGGGAAGGTGGGAAAACACTGCTTGTCGAAGTTCGGCTTTTTTGAACTTAGGATCGAAGGTGATATTGTGTTGTTGAAGCCAGCCTTGCAGCTGATCTTTGCGCCATGGTCGCTTAGGAGGCTTCGTTACCTCAGTAAGCTCATTATGCTACGTGACATTGTCTATGATTATACAAATGCGCGATGTACCACCTAGCTTTTGACGTAAAGAGTAAGATGTTTTGCTGATCCAATCGAAAGTGAGCTGAATTCATCGTATGATCAGCATCAGAGTCGAATATGTCGATAGAAGTCAGATCAAAACTTCTTCATTGATCATCGTGCTTATGGCTACCCGTTTTCCTAAACATTTTTAAAAAATCACGTTAGGCATGCTCTTTTTATCTAAACACTAACCTACCTTTTCCATCTGTTTTGCGCAAGCGACCAGTATCTTCTTCGTCAACCCACACTGATCGTTTTTCATCCCCTGCATTAGTCCATGTCTCATCATGATAAAACATCAGGATCTTATTTTCTTTCGGCTCATCTAACTTTCGAAAGTAATAGGCTATTTGAGCCATGAAGGAGACACTGTCAAGAGGCACTGCTACTTTGGAAGAATCTTTGTGAGAGAAGCCGATGCGTTTGAGCTGACGCCATAGAGAGGTTGTGGAAGTGATTTGGATATAGACTGAGTAGTCGATGAAGTAGAAGTTCTGTTATGGGATATGTTTTTTCGACGAGCAGAAGATGAAAAGTATAACGAATGCATTCTTCAGCTTCTTCGAAAGGCGAACTGCTTCGGGACCACGCTTTTTTTTAGGGGGTTCGGGACTAAGAATTGTTACTATGATAGAGATTGCTGAGGCGGAGAAATTGCGCTTTTGACTAGGGGTAGGATTCGTGGATGAAGGTGTGAGAGTAGAAGTTGATGGTAAATATGAAATTGTAGTGGCAGAAGAAGAGCGCGAACGGAGATTCAAACTCTCTCCCACCTCCTCTTCTTCCTCTTTCTCTTTCAAATTTTTCATTTCAGCTTTCAGCTTGAAGAGCGATCCATTTGGGATATTAAGAATAGCAAGGATACGTGTGGTAGTCAAGCCATGTGGAATCCTCGGTCCATTCTTCTCTTTTTCAACAAAATCAATAACACGAAAGTACACTTCTTTAAGTTCGACAGAAAATTCTTTAGGCATTTTGAAAACTTTTTTAAAAAACTACTGCATTCCTTTGTCTTATGTCCGAGGCTTGCCAAAATCACTTAATTTAATTAATGTAAAACCAATTAACAATACAATGAACTTACCACGACTTATACCAAACTTATACCATGAACTTATGATACCAATTACAACCAATTGGTATCATAAGTTCATGCAACTCCAGAAACCTAATTAGAGGATCACAAGCTCTCTTAATCATTAGCATGCTGAACCTTACGTGTAATACAGCCGCTGAATGATGGGTGATCCAATACATGTCTGGAATAAAACTTTAAAAATAAAACCTACTATTAGTAAAAAATCTTTTTTCATGGATTAGGAAAGAATGTTGGAAGGAAACCGAGATCGCTACTGTGATCAGCATAGTTGATTACTCTATATTGAATTGATTTTTGTTCAAAAAACATAAAAAAAAGTTCGCATATATGGATCCGGGGTATGCCTGTAGGTTCGGAACGGTAATAGTTATAGACCTACGGGTGGTCTTAAATGAAAGAGGACATGTGCCTCTATCATATGAATGAAAAAGCCCTCGCCCTTTTATCCGAACTTTTGGAAAAAGCGACTTTAAAAAGTTGAATGGATAGATGGCGTCATCGGATGGTCAAAGCAGACCGAATGTTATACCGTTTCATAAAGTTATCTTTTCTCTTTCTAAGAACGCAAATCACACCTCTATACGTGCTTCCGTTAAAGAGTTATTCTAGTTACAACCAACTCCATTGTCCTATGAAATGGAGAGTAGTATGCTGGAATAAACTACTGATAATTCCCTACACTGAACCGTCTGGGATCTTTTTCTGAACTGTTTCTGATGCTTAACCGGACCCTTAAATGGTACTAAATCTTTTTTTCTAGGATCCATTTACTCTTATTCTCTGTTTTAGCTGACCCGGTTGTATCGTCCATGTGAATATTTAATAACAATTTTAAATCTTCATCGAACACTTTATGTCGGTCGTCGGCATTTGATCCAAGCACATGGTGTCAGTTTTAATGTGATAAAACACACGGCAATTGCATACACAACACATGGACGAAAAAGATACATATTACCTGCGACTTATTCGTTAGAATTTTATTGTGTTAGTTATAACATATTCCGGACATAAACCTGTGTCTGTTTTGTTAAGTCGACCGAGTGGGATTCTTTTCTTTTATTTCTTTTCTTTTTGGAATTCTTATTATAATTCCAAAACGCTTGATCTGTACTTTTTGAGCAATGACTTTATTTAATGATCCGTTTGTAAATGACTCTAACCAGTCGCTAATGAATTTACATCCGTGATATTGTTTCAGTCCGTGGACTTCCATTTTGTCTCGAACTATCGAAGCGCAGTCAGTCACCTATATCTTTTGAAAATTCGTTTTAACGCGAATTTAGCCTCAAAATATCGCGCGAAACTCTGTTTAAGAAAAATGACAAGAAATTCGTTTAAAAAAAAGCGCCATAATCGCGTTTGAGATAATCATAGGTTGAGTTAAACGCGCTAAATTTTTCGTAAACAGAGTTTCGCGCGATACTTTGAGGTTAAACCCGCGTTTTGTTGTGCTTGCTTTTAGAAAATTCGTTTTTTTTGCGGTTGTTAAGCCAATCTCGTGTTTGTCGCGTTACATTGCGTTAACAGGAAACGCACGTTGCAATGAAAATAATGGCTTTACAGGCGTGTTCCTGTGCTTTATTTTTACCACGCTCGCACTTTCATATTTTTATCTCTTGCACTTTTTATTCCATATTCGGATTCTGCTATCAAAACTGCGATTACGAAAAAATAAAAAAGAACTTTCGTTCTTATTCTGGCTGAGTTATAGAATTTACAAAATGAGCACCATCGTCGATTTTCGTTTTGAGCGAAATTGTTAAACTATTTCACACAATAGAAACTTGGTAATTAGGATAAAATAATTTGATACAAAAACGGCAGAAATAAAAGGAAAAACTCATTTTTCACTGTTTCGTCACCATTAGATGTCGTCTCAATAAAGCCGTCGAGATTAATCTCTTTTTTCAATTTTTCTCTAATTTCTTTGAAAAGTTCTGGTCGACTGCAATCATTTGCTTTGCAAAATACATCCATTTCCCAAATATCAAATCTTTTCTCCTTCAAATAGTAAATTCCATCAATTTCAATATGAGGACTAATATTCAGTATCGAACTATTGGCATAGCAAAATGACTTATAGCAGTATTTACCGTCATTTATTTCAGGATTATCAAATATGTCGTTGAGAACACAGATACCATCACAAGCTTTCAGAGGACACCGACCAAAGTCAGCAAAAACATCGTCACCACACACAGGACCACTTGGACAATGGTGGCAGCTGGAAGGATTTGTACCGAGAATAAACGAATTTAACCATTCGATAGGCATTGACAGTGAAAAACTTTTGGGCAGACGAGGAATCAGTTTTGGATCATTACAATAGTCGAGGTCACAACCAAATCGAAGAAGATTAGGTGTCGTAACCCACTGTTTGGTAGTATCATTATAGGAAATCGTTTCTCTGATGGAAATGTAATATGGATCTTTTATGTATTGATGAGACGAATTTCGACCGAGGTGTTCAAGAGTAACGTAAGTATTATCACCGAGATATTGACGAATAATTGTGCAATAGGTAGCTGACTTGTTGTAAAACTCTGTTTGATTACAGATACAATTGTCATTAGTGTTGAGGCAAGCAGGACAATTGTAACACCAAAGACCGTTTGACAGAGGAAATAAGGTAATTAAAATTAAAGAATATGTTAGAAAGGACATTTTTCATTTCAAAGATAGAGTCAAATACTCTTAAATGAAAACGGCAAAGAAAATAGGTAATAGAAAGATAAGACAATGAAGCACACCGCTATTGTTTGTTGAAGAACAACTAAGGTATTTTCACATGGTTGTAATTGTCTAATCTCAGCAACAAAATTATAACTAGTTTTATTTTATTTTGCGTTGTCACTCAGAAAATTCATATTTTTTAAATTGTAATCAACAACAGAAACGAAGGAAATGTGCTCGTATTTTTCTATTAAAATCTCACGTTTAAGCAACATAATATTCGAAATCCCCGTCAGAAACTGACTCGAATGACATAGCTTTTATCAAAAGGTTAATTTTATCGAAAACTCACTTGATTCAAGTCTTTTTCAAGCATAATTCTAGATACCTTGAGCAATCAACTTTCTATATTTTAATTAGCTATTCAAACAAATTTAACTCCTTTTATATATTTCTTTTTGAATAACATGAATGTTATTTTTATTTACTGTTTGTTAAATTTGTTTGTGCAGTTAATTACAATCTAGAGAATTGATTATGCATCCAGATTTATTCAAGCACTCCAATGGAAAAATTCTGGAGACCCTCTAGGGAAAAGTATCTAGGAATGCTGGGCTATGTTTATTGAAATCTATGTCATTTTCTACATGAAAATTTGAGTTTGTGCTAGTTTTCGTTCAAGCTATGTATTTTTATTGATGGATGTTGATATCCCGTTCGCTAAAAAAACGTAGAAGAAAAAAAAAGTTCATTTTCTCAGTAACGACGCAAAATAAATTAAACCCGATGCGTACATTTTTTCCTACACATATACTAGTTAGAGTTACATAAGAAAAACGTTTTTCTCTATCAACTATAAAGACTTGACAGGTTTGCAAGGTGGACAGGTGAGCCTTCTGTTCATTCTGATAGTGTCGAAATAAATTTTTCGTTATTTCAGGCTCCAGTTCGTTCAAAAAAATTTAGTTTTTAATATTTGATTTTTCTCAATATGAATGAATCAGAAAAAATTAGTTTCGTGAAATAAAAGTACGATAAAGATTAAAATTTTGCTCATTTTCAGAAATTTTACTCATTTTGACCATTTCTAAATCTGTAATTTTTTCGTATAAGAATCATTTTGAAAAACGTATTTAACACCATTTCTATGTCTTTGCCTCCTTTCTCGTCCTTTACTTTTAAGGTTGTGCAGTTGAAAACAACACATATTCTGTTTATGCTATAGGTGTACATGTATAAAGACAGATATGATGCCTACGAAAAGGAGAAAGGGGTGTATGAGAAACAATCGTTTGTTTCTAGAAATATTAGCTTTCCATAGAAAATATAACACATTACAATCAGAGATGTGGCCGCCGCGCCGGTCATTTTTTACTCGCCGCCGCCGCTGAAGTCGGAGAAAAATTATTGCGACTTCCGCCGCCGCCGCTGATAGCGGAGAAAAACTGTTCTGACTTCCGTCGCCATGTCGTTGAACTTTTGTCGCCGCCAAGGGCGCAGAAAATTTTTTTCCGAAAATTTTGACTATTTTTGTTAGTACGTTCTTACCCTAGGCATCTAGCGTGCAGCGCGTTTCTATCTTTTCGTATACGGCAACGTACAGATACAGTTAGGGCGCGAAGAACGTGCCAGAAATGAAAGAGAACGTTGCTTTACTTAAATTACGAGATTCGCCACCGATAACTAATATTTACACGCCGCCGCCGCCGCCGAAGGCGGAGGAAGTTTTCATAACCTCGCGCCGCCGCCGCCGAAGGTACAGGAAATTTCCATAGCCTCGCGCCGCCGCCGCCGCCCATGGTAAAAGTTTCATTCGCCGCCACCGAAAATTTTTTATCGGCGCACACGTCTGATTACAATTCAGATGAGTGAATGGCATAGCCATCACTAAATTAGCAAAAAATAAGCTGCTTACAAAAGATATTCAGTGTCGTATTGAGTTTTCTTACACTATATGTGAAATATAAAACATTTTTCCCGACACTTTATAATCAAAGCAGCGAAAAAATGTGTTTTCGGTACTTCAGCCAGCTGAATCCCCAAGGTGATTGTGAAAAAATTCAATTATATTTGAGAGAAATAATAATTATTATGCATGGATTTATAGATCTTGATGAGCTAAATGTGATGATGCTACTCCCAAAACTTTATCGTGTAGATTTTTCATTGGAAATGCCGAAAAACAAAGAAGGGTGGCTCTTGAAAGTTGTTACTGACACTTACTGAACTAATACGAATGGTGTGTCATAAATTGAATTTTGGTTCTACTTTCGTTAAAAATAAGTATGTAGACATCTCACCAGACATTTTCGCATATTTTTCAAATTTCTCCTCCACACTATAATATTTCAGTTTCATTTTTTTACCAAATATGAAACCTCATCAGATCTAAAGATGACTACAGTTTGATCTTGCTTGGAATATTATTTATTGAGATATCGAAAAAGCAAATCTCATCGAACATTTTGTGGGCGAAGCCTCGATTTTCAATAATATAATAGAATTTTATGTACAAAGAAAGTACATTAGAAATTATGCTTTCTTATCAATTTGTTACGCACTCAACGCTATATCGATTCTACTTATTAACAATGATTTCCAGTTTGTGTGACAACGGATACGATAATTTTTTTATCATTGAGAAGTCGCTTTTTCTATCGAAAAAGTCCTCATGGGATATAGTCTTAAAATAGAACTGGATAGAAAAATCAATTGAATTTTACTTTCTGTTTATTTCGATCTATGTAAATTAGACTTTTCAATCCTTTTTACTGTTACTTATCTGTAAATGTGTAAATTTTTATCAAGTATATGTAACTTTTCTACGAATAGTTTTCGTGTCTAGATTTTGAACTTTTATTTCTTTATTTCTTTATTTTTGTTATCACTTGATGTGTAAAGTTAATGTATAGTTTATTTGATTAGCCCTCAGGGAACAAATAAAATTAATTGATGTTAAAACAAAAAAAGAGAAACAAATTGATTTGAGCAGGTTTGTTTATTTACTTTTTATGAAAATGAACACCTTTATTGTTTATAGTAAATATGGTCCAGCGTTTTATGATTATATCATTGACTTTTTTATATTTTTATATTCATAAATTGCATGTACCCAGTTACATATTGATTTTGCTGATACCGATGCTTTACTAACTAATTCTCGTTGAAAATCAGGTTTGTCTATGTAGGATTTTAATTTTTGCATTATTTCATCACTAACTCCATTTTTAATAATCGGAATTTACTAACATTTGTAAGAAATTTATATCACGAATGAAACGTTGACATGTACGCCATTCATGTAGTTAATTTTGTTTGAATAAAATACAAACAGTTTCCATAGACAGTTTAACAGCTATTGGTGGATGAATGAAATTACATAATTCAGTTATATCGTTCTTTCGGTTACAGTCGCTTTCATATTTTTTCTGTTATCTGATAGTTTCTGAGGGACAAGGATTTTATTCGAATGTTGGGACGCCAACTTGGTAAAATCTTTTTACTGGATCGTTTCGAAACTGGATTTAATATCGCTTACCTGGATTACTAATCAATATGTCGCACGATGACTCGTCAGTTCTTTTATTTCAGAAGCTTTTTTTTTCAGTTTTTTTTGTCACTTTTCGTTGACAAATCGTAAATATTAAATATGGTCAGTAATGGTAACCACCAATCTTATTTAATAATCCTGGACACAGACTTTGATATTTTCAAGATCCAAGCGCTCGTACTAGCTCGTCGGACCTTTAGCCGCTTGTTACTGGTACAAATTTTTTGGTACAACTGATACAACGCATTTGCTCACAATTGCCTCAACGTCACTGTAATATTTGGTTTAGAAAAATTTTGTTTCCTCGCTGAGAAACGTCCACTTCACTGGGAAAAATCAGAATTCTGCTCCTAATCTGCACTTTCAATTCATTATAACTTATCTTCTACGCAATGAAAATATCATGTTCGGTATTAACGTCAAAAGTCTAGTCGAGTAATACATATTTCAAAAATTTTCGTTGGTTTTCATTTTCTGACGAAGATTTTAATAATTATTCGTCGTGAAAATTCAAAAAATTCATTGAAAGGGCGAATTAGGAGCAGAATTTTGCTTTTTCTAGTAAAGTGGGCGTTCTTTCTTCAAAATTTTCCAAAACCGAGTTATACTTTAATTAGCTATCGCTCGACGATTCAAATGATACATGAAAGTTGGAGAAAACTCTTCAAACAAAAGACTGCATTGATTTGCGAGAACAGTGTATCACTCGAACGTTAGATGGTTCTAATCGAGCTTCCTGAATACAAAGGTGTGATGAAATTCGCTCCTAGTCGTACTTAGTTTTTGGTGCTGAATCGGAAAAAAATAGTTTCAGAAAATTCAGACAGAACAGTATAAACAGACGTAATCTTGAACTTTCTTGAAATAGGCGTGTAACATGAAAATGCTATCTCAAGATCCGCTGAACGGATTTTGATAAATCTCGGCACTTAAAGGTTTGGAGCGATGCTCTTTCCGATGGCTAACACGAAATAATTTCAGAAATGTCGGAAGTAAACCACGGTTTTTCACACATCCATTTACAGAAAATAACCTTTTTTAAAGAAACACTTGTCTGGAAAAATATTTCAAGCTAGCGCTTTTATTTAGCATTGAGTGGGCTACATTTTAAAAAAGTTGAGCTCTTCAGCTCATAATCTGAAATTTTTATTTAAATCTTAAAATTTGAGATTTTAACTTTAAGACGCTAAAATTTGTCTGAGATTTACTCGAAAATTCTTTAAAATCTATTGAAAATCCTCTTTTGGACATTCAAAAGCCATTGGTTTTTGTTCAGCTCTTCAAACTCTATCGATAACCACATCTTATTATTCCATCACATGCTTTTAAAGTGCTGAAAAGTGAACTGAATATTAATTTTAGCATCTGGACTTTCGAAAAACCTTTAGGAAATCGCTTTTATCCAAGATCCAACTGTCCAAGCATGTTCAAGTTTTCGAGCTGTATCTAACTGTGCTCTTGAAAATATTCCAGCTAGCGTGCAAACGCGGGAACATCAGTTTTAAAAAAAGTTAAAATCTCAAATTTTAAAATTTAAATAAAAATTTCAGATTATGAGCTGAAGCGCCCAACTTTTTTAAAATGTAGCCCACTCAATGCTAAATAAAAGCGCTAGCTTGAAATATTTTTCCAGAC
>CAJNOQ010008471.1:0-11173 GCA_905250885.1 Didymodactylos carnosus | reverse complement strand
TAAATGATTGCCAACTATATGAAGATAAGGCGTGACGTTATTTCTCAAGCATGCAGCATTGAACATCTAAAGAAAGTCGACGTAGACTGTTTTAAGGATTTTTATTCGTTTAGAGATATACCCCGTTATTATCAGGGATCGAGAAACACAATCTACAATGTAATCCCGAATAAAGAATCTGATAGGAAAAAAGAGCCAAACAATAAAATATGAGAATCTAGGTACACACACAGAGAAAGAAAAAAGTCTATTTGGTGAGAAATGAAATGACAAGGAGAGAGAGAATAAAACCACGTTAGAACAGATGAATACGTTCATTGGCCTAAATCTACTACTACTACGAAAGAATCTAGGTTTCGCATTATTTAAAGACCTTTATAAGCTTATAATACTATATGTAATTGCGACAGCCAGATTCTAACTATAACATTCTACCCACCTTCCTTCTTTTTTCTTTTAATTTTTTTCTGTTTTTTCTTCTTGGTATGTATTTAATGTACGGACAGGGAAACATCGTGTTAAATTACTCTTCAACTATGTAATGCTTCGGCGCATTAAGAGAAGAGTTGTTAGGTATATTCACTTCTGAATAAAAATAGCTTAAACCAATACCATTTTCGTCTGAAAGTTTTTCGTAGGGAAAACTTTGAAAAACAAATCTTGTACATTACCTGAAAATCTTCTATGGAATTTTATTATCGGCTTCTTAGTGCCACAAGCGAAAGAAATTCTCTTGTCGATAAGTCCCCTTTTATCTACAGAAAAATCATGTGACCAACCCAACCATATCTCATTAACAGCCCGCCCACCATCATTTGAGACACATATTTCAGAGTTAAAGAATTAAGTTAGACAAAAATAATATTAGATTTAGTATATGCCCGCAATAGGGAATAGCCTGTAAAATGATAATGAATAAGTTACAGGCGATGGGCTTCGCATGTGAACCCACCAACTAATTAATTTTCTTGTTTCATCGAAATTTTGATACCGCAGCCATATACTACTATTCTCGTTTCGTCAAAAAACAAAACAACAGACATTCTAGTGTAGTCGAAATAAAAACAATGTCCTTTCTCATTTCATCCAATAGTTATTTCGTTGAAAAAAAAGTACAGCGTTTATTTCTTTTAATTATATAGAAAAGATGCGAAAATATGTACTATTATTATTTCACCATACATTTCCAGTAGTTGTGATGTTTACAGGTCTATCTTTCATATATCGAAAGTCTTGAATAACAACGCTGTTTTTTGTCTCTTACAGTTATCGAAAACATGAAGTAAAGTGATGATATTAAAATAGCGATCATGTTAAATGATTCGGTTCAAAGTAGCATATGAATATGGTTAGATTTATACTGCAATATATCAGGAGAAGTAGGACGAGCATCCTTTCATTCCAGTTTGATAACTGTAAGATATAGTACATGTACAACAAACTGTTTTCTACTGCTGTATGTACTGTTCAAGTTTTTGTACGCGATTAGACGAAACAAACGCTATACTCGTTTTCGACTAATGAGAACAGCCTGCTCTTTTGTCTTCCACGAAATAAGAAAATCAATTAGTTATTAGACGAATCGAGAATCAGATAAAAAAAAGGAGATAATTATTCTAAAAACTATAGAACGATAATAATATCGATCGATCAGAAGGTAATTTACATATTTTTGGTTTAGTTGTAAAATTTGTTTCATCCTCTTTATCACATGCTAAATCACTATGTTTTACAACAAAATCACATGTTATAAAACTTGAAACGTCAGATAAGAATACATGTTGTACCACCGTGGTACAGAAAGAGTATATTCTGCGCGGTTAGGTCTTAGCTAAATGCTGTTAAAATCTAAAGTTTCGATCCTTTTTATGTAAAATAGTAGTTTGCATATTTCGGAAAAGATAGTAGCGCCCTTTCATCAGCTACAGTTAGATAAGGGTCTACTTGTATGATGCAGGTTGAGAGAACATTTTTCTTCTTTGTTAGTCGAAACGAATGATTTACTCTAGGACCTTCAAATATGTCAGGAGACACTTTCGATTTTGCGTCAAGAGACACAGATAATCTAGAGGAATTTCGCATATGTAGGCTCAAAATTACACCGCCATCATCATCGTCTGACGCAATCCACTGTCAATGAAATACAGCAGCTGGAACTTTCTGCAGATGAAAAACGTACATTGCCCACCGCAATAGCTCACAATGAGGAAGTCTTTCAGCATGAACTGACAAGTGTGAAAGAGAAATTCAGATTACAAATTCAGATTACAAATTCAGCATGGAAAGTATCAAATAACACGTACACAACGTTGCATGTGTGTTATCATTAATTAGTAAGATGTTAACAACTTTTGAACACAATAGTGCCAAAATATGTCAAAGACGTTAGGTAATAATAAAAATATTCACGAAGCATTTTCTAGAATGATGATGTGTAACAGCAGTACAAGTACATTATTGATACTGCACCATTGCTATACATTATCACTCTGACGTTTCACGAGTTTTTGATTGTCAGCTAACATGTGTGATGTATTTTCATTATTTTGCTTAAAAATTGTTAGTAGTATGCTAATTGTAATTTAACTCTTGTTTGATCCTGATGACTTTATTTAAACACTATAACCCTAAAAGTACTTCAGTAAGTTTGGCTATAAAGTTTCATTGTTGTTATTCCATTGAGTGTAAGTCTATGTAGTCATATAAAATAAAGTGTTTGTGTGTGTGTGTTTGTTCGTACAGAGGTGTGACGGACGTACATGCATAGTGTAACACCTATCCTGGCTGCGAGCGCAGACCGAAGGGACGCGTGAGCATTGTCTGAAATTTAGAAATATTTTTGGACCTCTGGGGTTCTTTGGGGGCTCTCGAGAAAACGTTTATAGATTGAAGCTGCTTTACGAAGCTGACACATCATATCAGAGAAATATTCATAACGCAGGGTAGAGAGTCCCTAGCAAACTCCGACCGAAGGGTGGGGTAGTTTCCACGAATGAGGCCAAACGTTGCCCCCACTTAGGGTCCGTTATCAAGGGTAAGAAAACTGAAATATTTGGTAATATTACGTCCTTTTCGAAAGTCTGTATTACAGATAAAACCAAATGAAATTACAGATACTCGATGAACTACACGAATTGAGTTAATAACGCTCTGAGGCTTTCAAACTTTTGAGAGTCAGATAACTCGTGAACTCATACTGACCTGACTTCTATACCATACTTGGCTTCGAAACACGTACTCACCCTGATAAAGTTTTCTGACCGATGAAAAGCTGTAGCAACCGATTCAGTAAACTAAGATGGAAAGTACGGACGTTCTCATCGCAAAAAGTATCCGTCAATTCGATAGTAACAAGACCGTTATAACAGAATGAATAATAATTCCGACAATACGTTCATTCTACATTTTTTTAACCATTTGAATTTATCAAAAACAAAATATTGTTTTTTCAAACATAACTCTTTAAAATTAGCATTTTATTTTTCTAGTCCATCATTTAATATTCAATTTTACAGTGTAAGACTGTCAAATATGTTCAAAAGTACTTACACTTTATAAATTTATTGCTAAACGCTCCCGTCATCTTGTTAAGCCGTTGTGATAAACGTCAACATATTCAAAAACGTTCTGTATCTTCATTGTTAACACAGAAAACACATATTAAAATAAAGAAGGCTGAACAACCAGACATAACCCTGAGGCATCTGTAAAAGAAATTTGTTATGTAGACGTTGAGACAGCTACAGGCTGAAAATTTCGGATGAGATTTTCTCATTCAAGAAGCATTTGCCAAATGTACCATCCGATGTAGCTTTCTGCACAGATCAAGAATCTGACGCGATGTTGGAACCGCTTCGGTGCTAAACGGGCACTTAACCGGTGATCGGCCGCTTCCAAGCCTGATCCGCGTTTGTTTTGAACCTTAATGCGAAGAAAATGATAAGAACCGTCAGGTACTTCTAAAACAAAGCTGCTGGTTCCCGAACTGGAACTTTTGACGAACAAGTCTGTATTCCTTTTAGTACACGTGCTTTTCGGAAAACCGGTTCAAAAATCCAACGTTAGCCCAAACGATTGTGATATTCGGATTCAGCACCCTCGATTACCTATTGTCCACTTAGGTTCAGCTCAAAAGCGATTGGACAGTTGGGGACCATCCCTCGTCAGTAATGTGGTTTATAGTTATGGGGGAAAAGTTTGATGCTGCGTGGAGTTTCTGACAAGAGATAAAACTGTCGATCGTGTCGTTACCCTTTAGTATCATTGTAAAAGCTTTTCCAGATATGAATTTCAACTTCTATAAGATGCGACTTGGAATTTGGCAAAAAGTTTATGTATACGGTGGACAACATTCTGTGAAATTTCCTTTCTGCAAAAAAAATGATTTCCAGTTATTGCACAGACTTAAAAAACAATAAATATATCTTTCATGTCACTAATGTATTCATCCCTTGACAAGATTCATTATTAAAAAAATGTTTGTTACCTTTCCTTTGTGTTTGCAAGAATTCGCAGCACATGCCGCTTTACCAACTGTGAACGAATATCTTAAATCGAACCGAAAAGCTGCGCTTCGTTGTATTATAAATTTGTGTCATCACCACGTTGAGATGTCATTATTAATTGATAACTTGTATAAGCTATGCTATTAGAAACATTTTGTAGTCCAAAATACGTTAGTCTTGCAGTCGGACTCGATATAGGAATTCCTGTTGATCCATTAAACCGCAGATTCTAACTTGTACCAAGATTTAAAACATTAAGTGCGGAATTGCTACCTTCAAGAGTGAATGTTAAAGGATCGCAGTTTTCGTTATGATTCGCGATTGCAAAGCGCACAGATGTTACGATAGCACTCCAACCGCTGGAGCGATATAGAAGCCAGTTCCCACACCGGCTGTTCTACTCGAACTATTATATTTTGTATTCACATTTCGGTCAATTACATTGATAAATCCCTCTCTAGTAGGCTATTGGTCAGACGATTTTCCGGCTGTGTTTTTATTACTAGTCGGGCAAATGCTTGCATTACATATACCAATAATAATGTCAGTACCAGGCAGTGATATTTCCCCATGACTACAATCTCTCTGAACCACAAGTTAAGCGTATGGTTAAAAGTACATTATTATTGAGAGTTTACCTGTGAAGTGCTATCGGAATTCTTGCTAAAAGAAATTAGATAATAAAAAACGAACAAATATACTTGTTTTATCATTAAAATGATAATTGCTAGTACATCCTAACGTGGACATTCTTATCAGTTACCGACAGTTTTAGTGACATTATTAAGCACAGGAAAAAAATATGTATTCGAAAGAAATCCTAATTTGATACACTACACAAGTGATGTAATTAGTAAAAATATCAGAAGAGAAATTTGAAGTGTAGCAAGCAAGTTTTTGTTGTAAAAGTAGACAAATAGTTTCCTTTCTTTTCTTATGAAAGACAGATATAGTATGCCGATTAACGGAGAGCAATAGCAGTATTCTTATTTCGAATACTTATTTTTCGTGGATTAGGTACCAATAATTAGGTACAATAAATGAACTGGATTTTTATTCAAGAACATAAATATATATTGTTTAGAATTCTCAGTAGCCTTGCTTCTTTGTATTTTGTCTGGCTTGATTCCAGAACCTGTTGCTCATAGATGGCCGCAAACAGTTCAAAAACTACCTCAAATACCACCAATCTACACTTCCAGCAAAGACTTTGAGAACTTCTTCATTCTACACATCCTCATACAATGGAAGATCTGCCTCACCACCATAAAGAAACTAGGCCTTTGAAAAGTTTTGCTAAAACTCTCAATAATATTATCTTTGCTCGTTTACCAACCTTCTCTGTTCATGATACTGTAAGAGAAGACCACATCATTTTATACCAGATTGAATTCTTTCAATTAAATATCCACCTCTGCCGTAAAAATCTTTCTACAGCTGAACCATGTGATTATGCAGATGCTGAGTCAAGAGAGCACTTCCTGCTCCATTGTCGCCTATTTAAATCTCAAAGAAAATGTTTATATAATAAACTTAAAGATATATTGCCGCATCCCTCTAACCATGCCCGTGCTAACTCAGGCCATTCCTTGTCTAAAAAATACATACAACTTAGTAGCTAAATCTGTAATTGATTTTATTTTATCTGTCAATTAATGCTATAATTGATCTATTTCATATTTGTATTTGTTCACACTGACATTACGCTGCCTATATGTGTTATTCTTGTACATTTTTTCTCCTTTTCTTCGAAAATAAAAAAGGAATTAATTTTAATTTTTTTAGGTTTTGTATAATAGTTTCAAGAAAAAAATTAAAAATTATTTTGAAGGTACCGATTTATCACATTTTCCCTAAGAAATCCTATATTATGGCTTAAAAATGAAAAAGTCGACGGATTCCCATTGTAAAGAGACCACTCGGGGCTATCTGCTCCTCATGGAAAAAGTCAATAGATTTGAGTTTCAACTTATTTGGTTATGGTCCGGTTTCCCAAAGGTTTCCTAAAAAACCTTATTGGAAAACACAATTTGAAAACTGCTTTGGTTATTAAAAGATGTCCCCAAGGCTCCTCTTTCGAATAACGAAAATCGTATATCGAAATCAAAGTTTGAGGGTACATATAAAGACTGCTTTTAAAATATACTTTACCTCAGTCGTCTCATAAAATCGCTGTTCAAATTCATTCACAAACCTCAACCACGTGAAAGGAAATGAGAAACGGACCCAAAAACGAAATACTGATAGAACGTGCTGTACACGCGTTTAATAACAACTCCAAGCTTTGTTCATTTCAGTTGATGTGGAAATCAGATGAAGACAAGTTTTCTTTGTTACTAAACGTATTCTTCACATATAACCACAACTGAATTTATAGATGAAAACAGTTCGCTCTCTTTCTCTCTCACACAGAATGACCATCCATCCTACCTTCGTTCTGTCATTTTATTAGTGCGTGCAGCACGTTCTATCAGTATTTCGTTTTTTCTTCTTATCTTCGACGATAATTACCTCTTTTTTTCTCTTTACTCACAGGTATATAAGTAACAATATTCGTTTTACTGGTGGACATTTTCTTGAAGTTGACGGAGTGTTAGAAGTATGTCGGAAGAACTAATTCTCCATCACTATGCACGATCGCCATTCAGCGAAAAAGTGCGACTAGCAATGGGTTTGAAAAAGTTAAACTGGCGCTCCGTAATCGTCAATAATATACTCCCACGATCACACCTTGAACTTCTAGCCGGTGGATATCGTCGTATACCGGTGCTTCAAGTGGGTGCTGATGTGTATTGTGACACTCATTTAATTTTACGGACGCTCGATCGTCTTCGACCCGACTCGCCCGCACTCTTTTCAAACAGTGTCATACAACCTTTGTGCTGGTGGTGGGACAAATCGATACTAGCACCCGCGGTAAGAATCTTAGTCGGGCTTCATGGTGACAAGTTACCCGAAGCTTTTATCGAAGATCGAAAGAAGTTTGCTCCAGGACACACTTTTTCCAAGGAAGACAACGAGAAAGATATTCCAGTAAACGTACAGCGCATCAATTCACATCTCGCCTGGCTTACCGACATGTTGGCTGACGGTCGCAATTTTCTGCTTGGAGATTCATCGCCATGTGCACTCGACATCACCACTTATCACGGACTTTGGTTCATCATGGGAGGCGTGGGTAATGAAACCGAGAATGTTCTACCACAACTGACTCAGCCCAAACTATCGGCGTGGCTCAAGCGTGTAGCTGAATTTGGTCATGGCACCAGCAAAGAGATAACGCCTGAAGAGGCACTCGATGTGGCCAAGCAGGCCGAACCAATCGAACCCACGTACATCAAAAATGACTTAAAAAGCGAGTGGCATGTCGGACAGCGACTGCGAGTGACACCTGATGATGTTGGCCGTGTACCGGTCGAAGGAACATTCGTCGCTGCGAACAATTACGAAATCGTGCTCCGTCTATCAAATGAAACGACAGGCAATATTAACGTTCATTTTCCCCGGGCTGGCTTCGATGTTGTACCAGTCTAATTCAAGTTCATTATCTTTCTTTCCGTCTATGCTGTAGTAGTGTGTCTTTACAATCATTATATGCAAGCATAAACTTGATTATTAATGCAGCTGTTTTGAACTTTATTTTTTTTTTTTTTTTTTATCTTTGTAATATTTCGACCCTTTATACGGTCATTTTCAAACGTACAACTTGCAAGCATGTCGTCCATCTTCTCTTCAACCAAACAAATAATTATCCTATACGAGCACCCTTCAAAGAAGATTTGATTGAAGTGTATAATACTGTTCTCCAATTTACAGCGGTTTCATTCATAGGCGGCGGAATAGGGGGTGCTTAAGCACCTCCAGCACAAGCACCCCCTATTCCGCCGCCTTTTTGGAACTTTTGGAAACGTGACTAAAAAGACTTTTTTCTCTCAGCAGAAGCTCACGAAAAAATCATTTGAGCACCCCCAAAAACCGCGTTCAGTGGTACGAGCATCCTCAACCCAAAATTCATTCCGCCGCCTCTGGTTTCATCAGTCCTGTTGTTTCATTTTGTACGTGAGTAAAAGGCATTGTCACGATATGATAATCGATATCTCTCCAAATTTTATTGAGAAATAATTAGTAAACAAAAAGACGACGCGTTTCGGCTAAGAGCCCTCTTCAAGAGTGAGTGAAAACGGAAAACAGATAGTATATACGTATAGGTGAACGTATATAGACAGTACGGACGGAAAAACTAAAAATAAGAATAAGAAGAAGGAGGTATTTCTACTTCTTCGTATGAACAAAAGGTGAAAAGTGAAATATGAACAAAGGTGAGTGAAAAGGGGAGGACAAAAAGTGAAATGTGGAGTGAAAAATGGAAACCATAATGTAAAAGAAAAAACAAAAGAAGAGGAAGATTTTCTGTTTTTCCTTAAGCTTTTGTATCTCGGTCAAATGAGGTTGTAGAAATGTTTTCATAACCGTGGTTTCACGTGGTGAATCGACTGGCATCAAAAGAACTATAGGTCAATTTTGGCTATTCGACAGCTCTCCGGAGCCATGCCTGATAGTTTCAGAAACTCCGTCTTAAGGAAGGAAGTACACTTGTAAAAACAAAAAGAGAGAGGTGCTATAATTATCGAACTTGCATTACCTTCAGCGACGGTTTGTTGCGTAAAATATCATCGTTTCGTTATAGAAAATAATTTCTGTTGGTGGATTTCGATTTTAGCTTTGTTGATGAGTATGAACTTCATTCGATTCTATCGTCGTTGTTTTATTTTATTTGTTCGTTGAAATCGTGGTTGTGTAATGATCGTTCGTACCCGTTTAAAGTACTTCTGCTATGATGTAGTGTAAAATTGATCGCGTTTAATTTGGTCGAACATTGAACCTTGAGCCGTGAACGAATAAAAATACATCGTACAGAAGATGAAGTCGAACTAAGACAAATATTTTAAAATATTTTTATATTTATTGAATATAACAATAAATGTTTTATAAAAGCGCGGTTTTACTTCAAGCTAAGTTTAGAACAGATATCTACTTTACACATTCACTTACACGATTTTGTCATAAGTTTTAATGATTATGAAATTCGACCTTTATTGGTAGCAGTTTTCCCGGCACTGGTTTTTACGAGCAACGCAGACAGAACTACATTATCACTGTTTTGAACGACGTTAATATAATACGTGCACACATATGACCGTTATTTTCATTGAAACCACCATTTTGTGACCGAAATATTAATTTTGGCTCAACATGTTTGATAATTTCTGCCTAATTCTTGAAAGTGCATTTTGTTTTTAACCCTTGTACTCCCAAGCCTATTTTAGACACAACAAATAGAATGCATTCATAGAATGTATTTCTTACTTCGATCCATGCAGAAAAAAACATTCATCTCATTTTCTTGTTTTTTGAGAACAGGGTCTAAATAGACCCTGGTTGGTAGTACAAGGGTTAAAGAAAATTAACTTGGTTTATACAGAATTGTTTGCTCTGCAAGATGTCATTAGGCTTTTCTTAATAGTTGCAAACATAGCAGTTTTTACAAAATAGCTATATTTTTAAAACTGTTTTTTAAAACTATAATTTTCCCTTTAAGACCCTTTAAAAAGGGTTGGGTTAGTTTTAAAGGGAAAATGTTAGTTTCTCAGGTTCGAACGTTTGATTAACTTGCGATTTTCTGACATGAAATCGTACTTCGAAAAACTTAAGGAGGGTTCCCCTACTCAAATTTTTCTGCCATTTTATAAAAGACACTTTTTCTTTTCTTTTCTTTTTCTTTTTATTGACAATAGAAAAAAAAACCAGTAATAAGGCAAGATGTTACATGAATTGTGTCAAAAGGGGTACATCAAAAAGCATAAGGGCTTATAACTACAACAAAAAGTGGCAGACATACACCTGATAGAGAAGTAGTACACACAAAAGATGTGGGTAAAAGTGGGGATTTCGGCCAAAATGATGGTAGAAGTGAAGATGATTCTCTTTTCTTCGCCCTTTGATCTCTATCATACCCTCACACTCTCATATTGACCAGCTGCAATTAGTGCAAGGTTGGCTTACAATTTTAATGAAACGATACTTAATAGAAAAGCAAAAGCAGAAGCAGAATACGCTCGTCCTTCACTGTGATTATCATGCGAAAATCAAGCGCACATCCCGCATTATTCTGTTGCGTTGATCGGCAGGTAATGCTTCTCGTATAGCTCGATCAAGCATTTCACCAGGCCATGGCGGAACACCCTTGCGTAGTTCACAAAAATAAAAAGTCATAGGACCATTAAACACAGGCTTTATTTCGAAATCATGTCGATTAAGAACTGCCAGGATAGCTAATATGTGGATCTCACCCGGATATGGGTAAGTTAGACTGACTCGACACAGTGTTACGGAACAGTTGTTAACAGAAGACGAAACAGTTTCGGCAGCGTTTCCCATGCAATTATTTTCTGCAATATTTTGATATTTTTATGTTTAAATAATAATGCACAGCAGAAACTAATAGTTGAAGAAATAATATCTTTTTCTCTATGGTATAACAATTCAGTCGCTTTTTGAAAGACGAACTATTGACAATTCATGTAACATCTTGCCTTATTACTGGTTTTTTTTTCTATTGTCAATAAAAAGAAAAAGAAAAGAAAAGAAAAAGTGTCTTTTATAAAATG
>CAJNOQ010008470.1:0-11174 GCA_905250885.1 Didymodactylos carnosus | reverse complement strand
AATTAAAATTAAAATAAATGGCAGAAAAATTTAAAAATCACACAACCAAACCCACCCCCCCCCCCCTCCCCCCGCAGCCGGCCATTGCGCACATCTTTTGTACCAAAAGTTTTTTTCCACTATGCACCGTTTTTGCAGCATTTTTGGCAAGGTTTTTTTCAAAATACTTTTTCATTTCCCAGCAAAATACATAGGAAAAAAAATTTTGTAACTCGATTTTGATCACTTTTTTTTTACGTTTGTGACCCCATAAAGTGGGATTATTCTGGCGGGGCCCATCGAACTGTACAACATATCGAAATAAAAAGGAGGACGCTGCTTTTTTGTTAGCGCTAACGCTCGAATTCTGTACTTTAAATTCGTATAGTCAGCTTTGCTATGTATCGTTTAAGTTGACAGATATAAGCAGTTTAAATGAGATTGCTCGAAACAACTCTTGATTAGTAATTAGAAGGAACAAAAGAATTTGATCTAAATGATGATTTTATAGTGCAGCTTTAGCTATACAGTTTAATTCCACTGATAAAAATTTTAAAAAAGGCTGAATAGACTACCTGACTAAACGATAAAAAAGACTTTGTAGAGGTGACGTGGACCACATTCAACAATTATTATACTACTATAATATCGTAACAATAAATATTTCATAGTTCGACTAATTCGTAGTAAAAAGAAGTGCAGCATACAAACTGAACTATTTACTCCTCAGCAGTGCAACAAAATTGTTTCTCTTATGAACAAGTAACAAATTAAGCCATCACCGATCGAATCAAGATATTATTTTCATTTTGCACAGTTATCTGATGAGAATGAATAATGATGCTTCAATGTACAAAGAAAAAACGATTAGGATGTTCATTCTGGCATCCAACATTATTAACATGAACAATATCAGATCTGGGTCATCATTATAAAACTTTGTTCGAGCCTAGACTACATAATGACTGAATTATGAGTTGTACAGAGAAAACGATATAAATTGAGATGTGAATATTCGTTTTTGTTTAATTTTCTCGATGTCAAATATTGTTATTACTTGTTGTGTCCAAACGAAAATTGTTTTTTTTTGTTTGGTCGTTAAGTTTATCTTCGTCTTCGATGTTAACTTTACTTAATATTATATCTTTCTTTCTCTTTTTCTCGTCAAACTACACGCGATACGGACAGTCTAGATAATCTTTCGATTTTAACGAACGACTCAGAGAAGTAAATACATGTCACTTAATCAACTGAGCAATTAATTTTTATGTATACAATGGCATCATAAATTTAGATCACAAAGTCAATATTGACAATAAAATCGGTCAGGTAACATCCTTACTATATGAAATAGTAGATGAACAAAAATAAAAAAACATAAGTAACAAAAAGTGTATAAGAGAAAAAAAATAAGGGTCAATTTAAAAGATGGACGATGAGACGGAAGATATATGCAAATTGATAATTTAAGAATGCCATTAGCGTACAACTAATGAGAGATGATGTTGAATTCCATTATTATCATTGTTGTCGTATTATTTATTCAATGTATTTATTGTATTCCGAATAATAATCTTCTACAGACACAAAAACTTAATCATGCTGTTAATAATATACAGAATAGTAATGTGCCAGTATCAAAAATGGATAATGGTGCTATATCATCATTTACCAACACAATGTCATTAGATCCAAAACATGAATTAATGACAGAAATTGCTCAAAGGTATGTTTTATGTTACGTTTCATATAGAAAACATCGAACCGATAAACTATGAAAAATATATTAGCTCAATTCTAATTGATAAATACATCTGACGAATCAGTAATCATATTTTTAATTTTGTACTGTAAAATCAATTTATTTTTACTAAGCGTAAACAAAAATTGAACACAGTTACAATAAGGGATAATTGTTTAAACTTATTTTTAGTCTTTTACTTTATTAAAAAAGACATGATGTGATAGTTATTTTTTAAAATGTTTCTGTCTACATGTGAATTAGAAAATTGTTACTAATTAATTTTAATATAAACTATCAAGACACCTTATTTTTTCATATTTATTCTAACTATTCTTATCATTCTTTTTTTAGATATCGACTGGCAGCACGACGTTTAAGAGAAAGTCAATCAACTTTAATATTTGACATCGAATTTCCTGTTCATGATATATTAAAAGTAGATGCAACAACAAATGAAATTACATTTCGTGCAGCATTAACTCTGAATTATCAATTTGAATCAAATAGTATTCGGTAAGTGGTTATTGAATGAAATAATTGTATAATTAAAGTTTGTTTATGTTTTTTTTAGAGATAATAACGCATTACCGTATGAATTTTTAAGTTGGGATTCAAATAATACTCAAAGTCGTTATTATCAAATAGATGATATAACATTGACACCGGCAACATTAAATTCATTATGGTTACCTGAAATGAAATTTGATGATGAACGTGTTCAATTTAATGTTGAACGAGAAATAGCAAAAATTAATCGAGAAGGTCTTGTTCGATGGACGAGACGAGGTACATTTACAGTAGCTAGCATCATTGATCTTCAATATTATCCATTTGATAAACATTCAATTAATTTAAATTTACATAATACACAAAAATCTTTTAAATTACAATATCGTCGTTTATTTGCATCAGCGAATGGACAATTAAATGCTCGAACGAGCGTATGGAATACGTTGTTTGGCAGTATGACAGGAATAAAAAATAATGAAAATGAAACATCATCAACAACATCAGGAACAATAAATTATATAAAAACTTCATCAAGAGGATGGTTTATTACTAATATTCAAATTCAACCAAAAATTATTAATGAAAATTCATCAGTAGATGATTTATTATTATCATTATCTATTCAACGTCGTCGAGAAACACATATATTTACAATTATTGTACCATGTCTGTTTTTCTCATTTTTTATATTTATATTTTATTTTCAACCTGTTGAAGCTCATCAACGATTAATTATTGGTGTACTAAATTCACTAGCAACATTAACATTTTATCTTCATTTGGATTATAAAATAGAAGCACAACAATTAACAACATCTCCATTAATACTTCAATTTTTAACGATATTATTCATGATTGAAGCAATATCATTATTTTTTGATCATATTATTCATTCAATATTCTATGGTGGAATTAATTTTGTTTCACAATGGCTTAGACGTAATCGACATAAAAGTCGAAATTATGATACACAACACCCAGCAAGATTAAGTCGTGTAACCGTGTTATCTCGTGCATTAAATGAAAAATTACGTGGTAGCAATGTAAATGGTGGAAATGGAACAAATGGAAATCGAATGAGTTTAGAATATGGCGATACAACGTTGATAAATCATCATCAACAATCGACTGATGTTAATTCAATATTAAAACAATTATTTGAAAGAGAAGAAAATTTAAAATTAGAAGATAATGAACGTTATCAATGGCGAAAACGTGCAAGACTTAGTGAATGTTTGTGTTGTTGGTTTTTCTTTGCCATCGTTATTGCAGCAGCTATATGCGTTTTTGCCGTTATACCATCGATTGGTATCAAAAAATTTTGACACTAGACTAAATAACGAGAGTAACGAAAAACTTTAAATTAGACTATAATTAAATTATTAGAGAGGATAAAATTAATAAATTGTACAATATAAAAATTGAAAATTAATGAGACATCAAACTCATTCCTTTAGCTATTTTCTCACTAACACATATTCTTTCACACATTTCACCACTTTTCTATGAACAAAAAAAAACATACTGATTGCATGGTATTACATTCAAAATAATCGATGAGAAGATGATTAAGGTACTTTTATGCTTAAGTATCCTCCTCCGTTCTCATCTCACATTCTTTAATAGATATTGAAACTCCATTTGTATAGACAATGTAAATAGTATAATATCCAAGTACACTAAACATACAACATTCAAAAGCTATCTATCTATATTCCGATTGATTATTATATTGCACAAAATAAATAAAAGAAGCAAAATAAACACAGGATTATCATTTGATTTTGCCTTGAAAGAAAAATATTTTCACAATGTTCATACTATACACCATCTTTATTTTGTTTTTGACATAAATGGACTACTATAATTGTTGATTCATAATCATAAACATCAATTTACTTTCGTTAAAACTAATCTTATTCTCGCTCGTGCTCTAGAAGTACATAATATAGGACTTGAATGACAAATGATTATGCTTCAACATATTCATCAATCTTCTACTATCATCCAAAAAAAGATATGATCTCTATGGTTACTAAACTACGATATAATTTTATCATAAAATTTAAACCTAACAATGTTTGTTCTAAATCACTTGTACCTAAATTAAAATCATTCACGAAATTGATTATTTTTTGTCAAGTAGTGACAACTGTTATATGCGTGTGATTCGTTTCAAACTTAGATACGCCTTAAAATCACAGATGAGCAAATTCAAGTCACGATTTGGACCCAAGTCGCGTTTTTTCTATGACTCATACACAAACTCGGGCTCGAAAAGAAAGACTCCATAAGCCTCGAGTTACTTTTGAGTTAGTCATGTGAAACTGTTTTATACAGAAAGAGAGAGATGTAAGTATATTCTAAGAACATCTTCTCGCATCGGAAGACTGAAGTAGAAACTTGCACAGGTTAAGAAAACATCACCGGAACTCAACTCAATTCTATGATCACTTCGGATAGGTCTCTATTGTTCTGAAATAAATATTTCTGAAAGTGAATAAGTATTAACTGAACAGTGACTCAAGCAGTAGCTCTTCATTTCAACTCAAAGAATAATGCAAAAATGAAATTATCATCTATTCTTTGAACTACGTTGTAAAGGTTCACCTCGACTCGATAACAGCTCAATTCGAACGGGTAGGATCGGGCTCGTTTTGGATTACAGGGCTCTAGATTGAAGAACGAGGCCGAAAAAGTGATGAGTTGACCATTTATTACTAATAACAATTGTTCAAATCACATTTTGGAAATAATGTATAATATTCTCCACTATCGATAAAACCCGATGTTTTACACATAAACATATGGCTCATCCATCCGTTCATGCGAACGTTGTTGTCGGCGAATAAAATTATAAAAAGTCAATTTATTTTGTTAAAAATAACTTGCCTAGTTTTTATTCACATAACAAAAACGAGATATATGTTGTCGAAGAGTCAAAAAAACCGCAAGAATACAATAATGAGTATGCACAGAAAACGTGTGCAGTATTACATTAAGAAAAAGAAGATTAAATCGATTGTTTTGACTAGCTCAGTTAAAAAACGTATGATTTTTACTAGACTAAATCAATTCTCGTGGAACAGAATGAAATACAAATAAAACAATGATAACACACAAAATAGACAAAGACAGAAAATGATCAAGGTGCATTTATCACGTTATAACCTACCTGTCTTCTTTTCATTTCTAAAATAGTAGACATTACTTATTTTCGATATGTTTTTCAAATTCTTTCAATAGTAATTGTTTATAGGCTAAATATTTTCGTTTTATATCATTGATCGAATCAATTTCTTCATTTGTAAATTTTTCAATAAACGCTTTTAACATTGTTTCTGGTAATAAAAGATAATTCGATACTTCGATTGGTACCGTTTGACTTCGCCCTTTTTCCATAATATAAAATTGAGTGTCATTAAAAGGTCCGGATAATATTCGTAATAATAGAGGAAAATCATCATCATTTAATTCAAAAATATTACCATTTAATTTTTCAACTTTATATAATGAAAATAAACTTGAGTTTGTTTCAATATAATGTTTTTCAAATAGAGTGTGTATAGCTTCGATGGATGTTGTGCTACTACTGATATAAATAGTGGTCATACTATCTGTTGCTGGAATAAATGATCTTGACTGAAAATAGATGAGTGAGGATCTCACATCAATATAAATGAATTCTATCACTTTTTCTTACCTCCTCGTCATCATTGGTCGACATAAAAGTAGGAAACAATATTCCATATGTTTTTCGTCGACTAGAAGGTAGTTTAATTGTTTGACTACGCCTTAAATTCATATCATCCAATGATAATCGTGTTAATAATGCAATATCATCAAAACTTGGACTTTTAAATGGCGAATCGAGATTCTAGAATAAATAAAACATACACAATAATTTTATAAAAATAAATAAAATTAAAAATACCTTTTGTTGAAAATTTTCCATATCACTTGTTTCATTACTCTTTAATTCTTGATGATTTAAATCAAAGATTCCTATTGATTTTGGATACAAACCTTTAATAAAAAAATTCATTTTAAATATAGAATCGATGAAAAAATAAAATATGCTTACCTAGTGGAATTGATCGTCCGGATTTTAGTTGAATTTGAGAATGAATATTCCAGTAAATTCTTATTGATCCACAAACAATCATTTTTCCATCTTCCTATTATCAAACGAAATATCTGATCACTTAACATTGAACTTATTCTTACGATAATGATACCTCTTTAATCTTTAAATGTGATGATTTTCTATCGTTGTATTCGTTGTAGAGTTGCACACGTTCCGGAAAGGACCTAGTTGAAAATTATAATTTTATACAAGAAAATTTGACAGAAAATTAAATATTTTCTTTACTTCATTGATCGATAACGATTAATATTGTTGTTTGTATTTGTTTTTAATGATAGAGATATTTCGGATAAAATTGATAAATTACTAGTGATTGCCGTCAATCCACTACTCAACGAGGAATTAAGTGAATCATTTATATCAGAATAATTAATTACATGACGAAGATCATAGCAACTATGGCAACAAATATCCTGATTATTCTGAAATAACACAAGAAAATTTGTTGATTTAATAAAATGTTATGAACGTTTATAATACTTTTTTATATGCATCATCATCAATAACTTTCTTGCAATCTTTGCATCGAATACAATCAGAATGTAAGGCAATTCCAGATACAATTCGACAATCGTCTATAATAGAAAATATTTATTGTATAATATTTTAACCATCAATAGTAATGAATACGTTCTCGTTTTGAAACATTATTAAAAAATAAAAATATTAAAACGAAAAATCTTACGAAATGACACTGGTTTTTGACATATCCCACATTCACTCATTTTATGATAATAGACAGAAATTGGCTGTGTTTTTACCCTATCATTGATATACATTTCATGCATAGATGTTGTAGAACATTTCATGTAGAAATGTACATTATACTATGAATTCAACATAAAAATATCGAAGAAAAACTAGAATGAAAATAATATGCCAATAAGGTATTAGAATTTATTAAATAAATCCACAAAAAGACACTAGCCAAGCAAACACGAAGCAAAGCAAAAGGCTAAAACTTTAATTTCAAATTCAAAGCAAATAGAATGCACAATTCATAATATGAAAAAGCAACGCAATAAAGCCATTAATATAATCTTTAGTTAGTTGAGCAGTAAACGATTAAAAGCCATTATCAGACGAAATTCAAATTTTTTGAAAAACAAAAGAGCACAATTAAACAGAATTTTTCTTATAGAAAGTCTATTACTAAGTAGATGCCAAGGAAGATGAAACCCATAGTATGCACTGCGCTAGTGTTAAAATTGAGCACCATCTCTTTATCAACAGATCAAACGTTTCTTTCATTAGCAGTGCTCACTATAATAATTTCCATAGTGTAGACAAAATATGTTCAAGCAAGAGATGAGATCATTGATTCACACAGCCACTTGAGCACAGAACAATCAATTCTAAGTAATTCCTTGACGACTGTAGTAGCACAAGAATTATGGAATCTAAGCTCTTTTAAATGCTGCTTACAAGACTATTTATCTTTGTTTTGAGGTTACAGTATTTTGAATTTGTTATAAGAATAATGATTGATTAATGAAATAACGTGAATATACCGAAGCGTTGAATGTTGATACATATGTTGTCAATCTTCTGACAAATCCCTTTACAACGCTACTCGATTCGTCAATCTAAGATATTTTATTCAATCTTTTAATCAAACAATCACACTTCAAAATCTTTATCATATAGATATCTTACTAATGTTACAGTAAAAAAGCAAACATACTAAATCTACTGACACATTTCTCAGGGATAGAAAAATTCTTTTTTTCTCACTATAATACACACATACACACACACGCACGCACAAAAGAATAACTACCATTAAATTAATTTTCTATACATAACAAGATAAAAATATTGCCCAAAAACGAAGAGAAAAAAAATACAATAGTATCAAAATCTATTTGTACATTATTCTATCAGACATAGTTTATCTATCTATCTATCTAAGTTTTTCCACTTATTCCACTATCCGGGGAGCCATATCGTGTTGTTACTTTTTCATTTGAGATAAAATAGTTTTTTTGACAATCATTTATGGGATTAACTTTTGTATTATCACTTTTTCTATTACCAATACTAATGTTTATTGGCGAACCGACTTTATCACTATGATGTTCACCATTACTATATACGACTAAATTTTCATTAATACCATCGTTTTCATTTGTTGTAGATGAAACTGGACTTGTATGATGTTGTACAGATGGTGATTGAGGTGGAGATGATAATTGTGCTGATGTTAGCGGTTCTTGAAAGGAGTAACGTCGATCATTTCCTAGATATCGTCGATCATCTTTTACTTGAATTTTACCTAGGTCAGATAAACGTTGACTAAAATTAGTTGCATTCATTATTGGTTTTCGATTACGTGGTACATTAACTGTTGATGTTGATCGAGGAGAAAATGCTGTAGTTTTCTGCTTAATTTCATCACTTGATGATGTATCAGTTATTGATGACGATTGAGGGCTATGATTATTATTGGAACATAACGTCCAATTATGTTCATTAATAGGTTGCATTTGTTGTTGTGATCGATTTGTATGAGATTTAGATCGTGTTCGTTGCCGTCGATGATATGGTCGATGTTTTATTGACTGACTTCGACGAGTATTCGATACAGACGGAGAGTTACTTCTCCGTTCTCGATGTCTCTGATAAGATGGATTATTTTGAATTTGGAGCATACGTCGAGGTGTTGAACTTGTAATTGTTGATGGATTATCTGTATCATCGTCGTTATCATGTATCACAGACAGTTCTTCTTCAAAACTAAATAAATAGAAAAATATAACAAAATAACAAATATAAAATGGTTGATCTAAACTTCAGCATACCTGAATGAACGTGTGAGATATTGCCGATTTTGTTTTTGACTATTATAATAATTAATTGAGTGAGGACGACGAGTAGATCGTCTTTCTGACTGATGTTGATTATTAAAACGTGAAGAGCGTTGCTTATATTGTCTCATATCAATTTCATCAATCAAACCATAATCTCTTGTTACTATTTGCGCTTTATTAATGGCTAAACTAGGTGATGCCATTAAAGGAGCATTAAAAGCAAATGGCTGCAGATCTATATGTTGGTGTTCTTGTTCTTGTTGTTGAGGATTTTCAGCTCGACGACGAATACCATTGAAAAGACGAGAAAATATTGATTTTTGTTCATCTAAACATAAACAAAACAAACACGTGTGACAACATGAAATATATTTACACCTCTAACTAAATAAGTTAAACAACTTCATTTTTCGTACTCGAATGTAGTTTATGATCTTTTGTGACGAATTGTGTTTTTACATGTTTTGCTTGTTCACATGGTAATGTCATATAACCACCGTCTAAAAAATTTACACAAAAAACTTTTATTTTTTTGAAATCTTCTATTTAAATTCAAGCAAGACAAATTGAGAATGCTAACAAGAAAATATCTTAAATTTATGATTTTCAAAGAAAGATAGTTTTATCAATGTCTTGTTCTAACTCCTTACTTTTCAACATTAACTTCTTATCTTGTATCAATGTCCCAATGGTACTGTATAAAATATCATCTTGTGGCAACGGAAATTCGGGATAATTAACTTTTAAATTTGTTTTAATTTCATCCATCGATGCACAATGGCCTCTTTTATTCACTTCGTTTATGATGAGACATAATACATTTGGTAATGAAATCAATGGTTCCCGTTCGTGACGTTTCGCTTGAATATTGCTTAACTCGACTAAACAGAACAGTTGAAAATGAAAACAATCGAAAAAACTAAACATAAACTTGATAACTGTCCTGAAGAATAACTACCAGAAAGAATGTCACTTATTCTTGTGTCACTATGAATCTAGTTTTTATAGCTGCTAACACCGATAAACATTTATAGCTTTAGTCTTCGAAGTTAGAGAAGGTCACCCGTTGATATGCTGAATTAGTGGGGATTTTTTGATATGTATACACAAGATGAATTATAAATAATTTGATCTTCTTTTATCTTCATTGTGATATTATTATCCCAGATTGGCTGTTTTACTTTGCGTTGATTAAGTCAAATATGGAACTGTTAGTTTGTTGGGCGACTGTATCGCATGAGATCCTGTCGTATCGGTACTATATCGTTGTTTAATCAAATTTTAGCAGAAATTGGCTCCGCTGCGAATTACAGACTATACGGATACTTTCATTAAGTGAAACTGGAAAGATTTCTTACTTTTCACATACTTTTCTTATCCGATCCCGTCACTCATCATCCGTGATCGTACAGATTTGAAAAAAGATCGTAGATGGATCAGCATAAATTATTTTCTGCATACATACTTCATTTAACCTATGATGAGTTTCACAAAATGAGTGTATTTACAAAAACTCCGCTGTATTTCTTCTATGAGATAATTAATTTCGATACAGTCACGTGAAGCTTAATGATATAACAGTACCGTTTATTTAAAGAGTACAATGACTCATTAATTAGTCACGTGCCACTTATGAATATATACATGCATTTATCTCTTAAATATGAGCATACAATGAAACTAAAACTATACTGTTGAAACATATTTAGGACATGATTTATGAGTCTTCTACCAGCTATCCTACTACTATTTTTGAGAATTGTTTCATTCAGTCGACTTTGCAATCTTTGTATAGTATAGTTGATTTCTCATATTCTTATTATTCTGCTTTATTTGTGCTATGGATAGTTTATACGATCAGTCTAATATTGAACGCGAACATTTAGCATATCAACGGGTGACCTTCTCTAACTTCGAAGACTAAAGCTATAAATGTTTATCGGTGTTAGCAGCTATAAAAACTAGATTCATAGTGACACAAGAA
>CAJNOQ010008469.1:0-11174 GCA_905250885.1 Didymodactylos carnosus | reverse complement strand
ATAAAATTTTCCGAGATCTTTTATGCAGAAATGCTTAATTGACATTTTTCCGAGATCTTTTCTGTCTTTATTTCCTTCCGAGATCCATTCTGCTAATTTTCCGAGATCTTTTCTGATTTTATCCTTAAGAAATGATCTAATTTTTTATTCTTCTTAATCGTGCACTAAAAAACATGTTTAAGCGCAAATGTTTCCTTCTTTTTAGATATCTCTCTTATTATGATCTTTTCAACAGTGAAGCCAACGTCTGAATAACACAAAACGAAAAGCATTGATTTTCCGTTTTATCAGAATATAAGCTCTCATTAAAAGTAAACGGAAAATACTGACTCGATAGATGTACGTAGAGTAATTCAAATAACCTAACGTGTCCCTCTTTTTCTAGCCTCTTGGTGAAGTATCAAAAGTTTGCAAAAAGTTGGCTCAGTGTTTACGGTTATTTCTGACAGTCGTTAATACAATGCATTAGATCTAAACATGGTCGATTTTCTATTAGTTTGTGTATAATGTCCGATAATATATTTCCTAATCATCATTTATCGCTACTATACGACAGCATACAAAATATTTCTATTTTTACTATATAAAAAGCGCGGTGTGTATTTGAACAGTAAGCCAACATAAATGAAGATGAGTCGATTGTAGGTGTCGAATATCGGTACGTTTCTGTTTTGAAAGCGATTAATGTTCATGATTATTAGGTAACTTTCTCACAGACGTTAACTCTTTTGTAAGGTGATAATATATAATGAATGTTCATCATTTTGAAAAATTTGAACTAAATTAATTATCTTTTCCATCTGCATATAATTCACATTTCGGTTATGTATCGAATAGCTAAAAGAATTTATGTTCAAAAAATCTAAGCTTCTGTTACAACAGCCATTGGCGGGCGGTCAGCAGCCAATTGCCCCTCCTGGAAAAAAATATCAAGAGCAATAAGAAGTGAAGAATTATATTTCGTAGCAGAGTATCTGCTCGAAGTTCAAAACAAAGAAAGAGCAATTCTTGATCGAAAAATTTGATATACAGTTTAAATGAACGAAAAAGTGTGTTAGTACACTCTAAGACAAAAATTATGAAAAGGAAGCACGTTTGTGTATGCACTACTCTAAAAAATTTATTACCCCCCTAAAAAAATTTTCCCGGCCCGTCCATGACAACAGCGATATCTATGTGTCAGAGATGGTGAACCATGTTACTAGCTGTGAGAACGAAATTTTTTTCGAAAACTAAAGATAAATATCGAAATATTTTTCAGAATTTTCTACTTTTATCTTTGGCACACCGCTATCAGAAGTGAGTAGAAGTAATTAGGAATGAAATGAGGTTAATACCTTATTTTTCTGTTAATCACTTGTTTTTACATCATTCGATGTATTTTTGCGTGTTGATCCCAAATATGACCTTATTTTTTCTTTAGAGTTCCTGGACTGAAAAGAGTAGATTTTACTTGAAAAAACCTGAGACCGTTGGGAAACTGACAGCAAGGGCTAGGAACGATGACATTATTTTGGCGCTAAAACCATAGATGCAGTGGAATATTTGTGCAAATTTGAGCGAGAGTGAAGCTTTGGGATGGTTTGGAAACAGACTGCACCAAAGACATGTTTAAAAACTTCGTTAGTTTAGAAACTATTTTTATTTTTTCACAGATTTATTTCTGAAAGAGAAATTTCTTCACTCATTGATAGCTGAGGAAGCCTAGATTAAGAATCTGTGTTGTTCTTGAGGTGTAGTTTATCACCTTTTATAATAGAAATTTCTCTCGCCCATATGTTGTAAGACTAGTTTTTGACTAGGAGTTTTCTCAAGTTTTTTAGTATATGGAACAAACTTTTTATGCCATTCCTATATATTGATGTATATTTTCCGCTATTTGAATCTGGGAAAAGTGCATTTTCGCTTTTCCACTTAGTTTCTCCACCTGGATGCACTCTCTGCTTCTACGGTTTCGCTGTCTCTCATATATGTATATTGACATCCTGTTTTTTTGCTGCGTGAGTTCATTTTCCATACGCTCTACTATCATCGTTTTCAAAATACAATGACGGTTACCATTTTTTTCAGTAACTTAGTAACAAAATAATGGAGAGTTCGGAGTTTAGCATTGTTAAGTAAAGACTATCACATATCTTTTCATATAAAAGTAAGTTAAAATTTCTTTCTTCAAAGTAGAATTTTGAAAGGATCCGTGCACACACATTCAAAAAATTCTAATAGAAATATAATAGGACTTTTTCATCAGAAGTTGATCTAATGTGTCCTATCCGAAATGGGAATAAAGCAAGATATTCATTTTCCAAATTAAGGCTTGATATTGGATTTCCTGGGATTCTCAGTTGTGAGACTTCAAACATGGTTGAAATATAGGTTATCGAGCACAGCGAGTCGCGTGACAATATTTGATTTTCAGTAAAGGTTGAATTTACTGGAAACTTATCCCATCGAAAATATGCCGTTTTAAGCTTATTCTACTCTATATTAAAAAGTTTGTAACTAAATTAAAATCATTCCAAATGAGCTCAAAATTTCAGGATATAATCACATCAGTGTATCTTGTAAATGTAGGGAAACGACAAGGAGAGGACAATCGAGGTAAATATTCAAAAAGTTCAAAAACTCCTGTTTATGGTAAAAACTTCTTTTAATTTTTCGTACAATGAACATGGGTAGCACTTTCCCTCTATCGTTCACGTAACGGATAACGAAAATTCGTTAGTCATATTACTTCTGAAAAACTAAGGGGTGAATTATTACTTTTTGGTTGAGATAACCCTTTATTTCACTTGTTAGCCCATCGAAACTTATAGAAACATTGAATTAAAGGACAAGTTTTTGAAATTAAATCAACATGAGAATTATTCGGTGCAATACTACGTGAAGTTTACAGAGTTGCAGTTATTTCTAAAATTACTCTGCTTCTGTTTCAGCGAATAGTGTTATTTCAGAGTAATTGAATCTTAGATTTGACACAGTTTTCAAGGTAGAAACATGAATAACTTATTTTCATCAATTAAAGAAGTTTAACAAAATAAACAAAGGGTTGTCGAAACAACAAAAAGAATCTTTTACCGTTACTTTACTTTGTATAAGTTACGGATTTCCGTTATCCTAACTAGTAACAGGAAACCGTTACTTTTCAGAGTAAAATAACGGAAACGTATCATTCCTAACAATGAAGCGTAACTCAAATTAAGTATAAAATACTTTGAAAATAGAGATCCTGAATTTTAGGCAAAGCTGCTGAAAGGTCGTATGAAGATGTAACCGGTCACAAGAATTATTGTCGAACAAAACATTGAAAATTTTCATAAAACAGGAGCTAAGAGGTCAAAAACAGCTATGCTGCGCATCTCTGTATTACAACAGTACTTGTTATAACCATCCGTTTCATTGTTTTAGTAAGCTTTTTAGAAAAACTGATATCAGATGACGGCTCAGTGAAGGGTATGATCGGTTCACAATTTGAAACTGAGAAGGACAAAGAATATCTCTACTTCGCTTTTCTATCGTTAAAACTTGCTTTGTGTTGACCGGATTGTATTGAAAATGGTTTATAGCTACTCCGTACGTGACACTACTTTCCAATCAAACATATCAGTCTATTTTGTATCTAATTTTTGTAACTTAATACTGATGATAGAACAAACATGAATAGAAATGGCAATATTTCTATCTTTTTATGTAATAATCAAACATACGCAGACGAACTGACGGTACCAAGAGAGATTATCTTCTAAAAACATTAAAATTATTCTTTGATATAATTATTTGATAAACATCACTATCAATATCACTTACAAGAAAGACAAGTGGTTGTTTTCAGCACTAGTAGTCAATATCATATTTTTGTACAGTAAACATGCCAAATATTAAGTTATCTATTCAAATTTCGTTGATATAAAAATATTTCAGGTTTTGTAAGTGTACTCGACAGAGTAAAAACATATTTTTAAATATATATTAAAGCATCGTTCATGGCTTGAGTAGAAAATCTTAAATTCAATTAGTTAGTTAATTTCCATGTAGGAAATGGTCAGTAGCTTTTCATAAATAAGATATTTTTATTTTACAGTAAACACCTATGGCTAGGAGTTGGCAGAGCCCGATTTTTGATTTTCTCATTTACTGATTTCTGGTGCTTAATAGAACTTTAAAGTCAGAAAAATCCTTGGAAGGTTTCTTAGAAATCTTCATTTCTATAAAAGACGGAAGCATAATTTGAAAATCGGACTCTGTCAACTCCTACCTATAGGTATTATCTACAAATCAAAAAAAAATTTCTTTCTCCGATGTATCGTTACCGAGAATTCCTGCACGTGGCCAAAGCCCTAAAGCTAAAAAAGTCTTAAGAAAAATGCAAAATAAGTTTTGATTCTGTTAAATGCATTTTATATAAAAACTATTTGAGCGTTAAATCATTTGTTGATATTTTGCTACAGGTTATCGGTCATGGCGGATCTAATGAACATGTGTGCGGCCATATGCGGTACATGCGTGGGCTCATGCAATACAAGTGCAAAAAAGCCACTTTTTGTTCTATAAGGCTTCTGGAAAACTCGCTCAAAACCTATGAAAAACCTATTCTATCGACACACAAATTATGCTATTAGAAAGTAGACACTTTGGACTATCCAACCATGTGCTTTTCTGAAAATTAATAGTTCTGACGAAAATCGGCATTTCTGACCCGAGGGGAGGGGCCTTAACAATTAAATGTTCACTGTGAGTTTAACTAACTGTATGATAAAGAATTGAGCAAATCAGGGACTTTTTCAAGTCGACCAAAAATTAAGCATACAGCTCCTACTTCATATCTTGACAATGAAACACACTACTAGAGGAACTGTACTAAACCTATTAAATACACAGTTTGAAACTCAAAATACTGATATTTTCCAGAACGTTTTTTAAAAAATTTGGAGTAAGAACTGTATATAGATTTTAACAACCACTGTATGTAATAGAACACGGCAGATTGATATTAGAATCATTTTCGGTCAAACAAATTATGAAGAATTGATCAATTTTTAGGATTTATTTTTGAAAACACGAATAACACTTCATGTCTTTTTGTTTTAGAAAGCTGAACTTATTCTATATGACTTCTTGTTCAGTTTTTTATTAAATAAATTACATGATTAATAGTGAGTATATTACATCTCTAAACAGAACGATAAATGTAGATGTCCGTATTGAGAATTGAGAATTTCAAACTTCGGACTGCGATTGTACACGTTTATTGAACGATCGTCGGGTTTAATTTAGAGAGTCGGGTTTACTTATTAGAAGACATGTTTATCCCCCTATTTGGAATGTAGTTAAAAACTCTTTGCAAATCACTCGGTCATGCTGTGAAGCTAGTTTACAGAGAATTTAACTAAAATAAACACAGACTACAGTGACTTATCAACAAAATTTTGTACAAGGAATGATCATTATAGTCAAAGTACTTTTCATTAATTCACGTCTAGAATCGGAGCGATATCATTTAAACTCCAATTTTTAATCAGATTTCAATATAATAAACTTTTTAGAAACTATTTTCAAGATGTAGAATATCGGCAATAATTTTTATGATCCGTTTAAACTACGGTAGTAAGATTCGATATGAATCGATTCATTTTCGTCTATCTTATGCCGAAAGTACCACCGTTCATATCAGTACGTATTTCTAAGAGAAATCTTTTTATAACCTATCGCGGAAGTAGAATATTCAGGAGATCTTTGTAGAATCACTCCATGTATCCAGAAATTCAGAATGCAACATATTCGTTTTCTAACATGAGAAGATAGTTTCAAGCATTTCTTTCAAAACAAGAACTGTGATCTCTTTGATTTTCCATCATTTAGATATCTAACATCGGATATCATAGAAGCGTCTTCCGATGACTTTTAACACTGTCTAAAATTATTGAAAACATTTATTGAAAATTCTACTTTTAAAAATAAATTTTCAGACTTTTCGCTGAACAGAATACATACGGTCAAGTCTCCTCTTTCGAATGACAAGAAAACCGAACATTTCAGCCAGCTTATCCAATCAAAACTTATTCAAAAATGGCCACCGTACTTGTTTTATACAACATACAGCACTTGTACATAGATCAACAGGTTATTGATATCAATTATCGTTTACAATTAATTAATTGACTCATAAACTTAAATAATTATTTGAGCTCCAAATTTGTTTATAAAATGAATCTTGAACGTGTTAAATGAATAGTTATCATCCGATTCGTTGTATTGATCATGACTAGCAAAAAATACGCCATCACTAGTGAGATACAATGGATATAAACTTGGCTGCACATTTCTATGTAAATGAACATAGTACATGGTGAAGTTTCATCGATTTTCTCATTCTCATACACACAAACAGATAAAAAATGTAAATTTTGCTTTCGCGTTTTAAATTTGTTTTTTTTTAAAATATTTATCTAGTATATATAGATATGAAAAAAACACATTGACACTTTTTTTATTTCTTTTCAAAAAAAATTGAAAGAATTGTAAACGCGGAGAAAGAGAGAATAAAATGGGAGTAGTTGTAATACAAGTAAATAATACACAATCATTTTGTAATTAGACGAAAAAGAGATTGGGTACATAAGCGCGCGCGTAAGAGAGAGAGAGAGCAAGAGGATGTAATGAACAAAACAAACAAATGAATGATGTATAATTTCTGTGTTGCTGGAATAAAGGCACAGCAAGAGAAAGAAAGATAAGCGCATAGGGTAAGAGATTCTTTTTTTTGGTTAGTATCCATAAAAAGAAGAAATTGTTCTAAGAAAAATAAACAACAACAGTGTGTAAAATAAAAAAAAAATTAAACTCGATTGAAGAAATATACACAACACAAGTAGAAAGAAGAGAAGTAACTGTTGTAAGACTTTAGAGAAAATTTACTGTTTGAATGACGACGAACGAGCACACACTTTTAACTAACCTACAAGAGCATTATTGTGCAAAAGAAAACATTTATACACACAGTAGTACGGAGGGAGGGTATAGGAACTGTTCTCCATTTTGGTGTCTATAAGAGGGAACACAAAGAAAAACAAAAAAAGATGAGCACCACCGAAAATTTTTCCCTTTTTTGTTCTCAGACCTTTGAGCGAAATGTGTTTGTGTGTGTGTGTGATAGAAAAACAGCAGACAGAGATTCTTATACAGAAAGATGATGATGAGAATAAATATATTAAAACACAAGAATAATAGTAGAGAGAGAGAGAAAAAAAATATCTAATAGAGAAAAATGACAGATTTCGAAGATTAAATTGAATAAACACATACACAAATAAAAAAGAATTTTCTTCAATACACACAGGCGCACACGCACACACACACACACACACACAATCACAGTAATTCGTACTGTCTTAAGTGCATACGTTGTATAATGTCACGACAGTCATTAAAAACACGACGTATATTTTCTGTATCAACAGCACATGTAAAATGAGGATAACAATAATGACGATTTTCACCGGTTGCGGTACTTACACGCTAAAAAAGAATGAGGAATATACACCATATTTTAACCGACAACAATCTATTTCTGAAATTTATACTCTTTTGTATTGAACAGGCTAATATCTCACAACTTTAATCAAAAAATAGTCCAAATGATACAAAAACTTAGCAAAATAAACATACCAGAAACTCATCACGTATAAAATATTTTGCTCTTGTCACATTTGGATCTTCGTCAGGCTCCGCTTTATCTAAAAAGAAACAACGCAAAAATGTAAACAATTTGATTTCAGAAATTAAAGATACGAAACAATTAAAATCTGAAAAACAATAAAAAACAACAGACAAGAAGAACAACATTAGTTGACAGCAAAAGCAAGTACAATTTAATGACAAAGAATATTAATTTGTTTTACAATTTTCATTTATTGGAAAAGGATATCAGTCATACACCTCCTCTCCACACACACACACACACACATATAGATTTAGACTCATAAGAACGTGTGCAAATCTAATATGTAAAGCATATTATAGAAGTAGAAGAATATTACTGACTAAGAGATATGAAGAAAAAATCTATAATGTTTTTATCCTCGAAGCTGGACGATCGAGAATAACAACACACTTATTTTGTTATTAAGATACATAGTTCTACTTTTATAAGACAAAATTCTTAGCAAAACGTTTAATTCGATTAGTAATTCTGATCATTATATGTTATTAGCGATAGCACCGAGTTATTTCTCAGACATTTTAGCAGTAAAACAAACAAGCGCTTTATAACGTATTTTAAACTTGAGTACGTTTCAAACACGTTACTAAGTGGTTGTTGAATAACGTGTCCTTCGATTGTGGTAAACGAAAGCACTGCATAATGTCACGATATAGCTTCTCTTTTCTATCTCTAACTGACCGTGTGTTTGTATTGTAGATGAAAATAGTTGACAACAACCGGTATCTATAAGAGTAAAAATTATTCGTTTTTCTTTATCTTTAAGAAATGCTGTGAGAAGTAGACACAGCGCCCAAACCAAAATAAGGATAAAAAGCCTACAATATGTGATGTTAGTCACAAAACCATAGATACATACACACATACACAGTTATACACACAACAAAACAAAAACTATGGTGGTCTTACTATATTTTTGTACAGAAAGTTCTGTGAAAAATAAATGAACATTTAAAAACATAATATTAGTTTTTATGAATCTACTTACCGGGTTCTATTTGTGACACAACATAGCGTGAAAAATCTGGGAAATAATCTTCTAATCGTGCTCGTCCACTTTTGATTTTTTCTGCTAATAGATCTTGTTTATTTAAGAATAATATGACAGATATTGTTCTTAGCCATCTAAAACGACATAAACTTAAGAACAATGCAGAAAACGGTTGACTTTAATGAACGGCTGATAAAAAATTAATATACTTATATGGAATAGTTGATTACAATCCGTTATTAACAAGCCTTGCTTCACTTCTTAGAAGTCATTAGCAAACGTGAATCAATATCCTAGATGTATTATCAATAAATACTGCCCTAATTTAATCTAGCGTTTAAGGCAAACGAGTTCTTGTGAAACGAAATGTGGCGCATACACATACAATAACTACATAAGAGAGAGCTAAACAATACCTAT
This sequence comes from Didymodactylos carnosus, assembly GCA_905250885.1. NCBI lineage: Eukaryota > Metazoa > Rotifera > Eurotatoria > Philodinida > Philodinidae > Didymodactylos > Didymodactylos carnosus. Next base: position 2,049 of record CAJNOQ010008469.1, on the reverse strand, counting down.
TATTCCAGATATTTTTGAATAAATCTAATGATTCTCTTAAACGATTTTGTCCTTCATCTTCGATTAGCACAAGATTAAAACTGCTACATGCAGTCACAAATATAATGGCTGTTACATCGTTAAAACATTGAATCCATTTACGTCGTTCTTCACGTTGACCACCAACATCAAACATACTAAAGAAAATTGCAGCCAAAGTAATCTGAAAGTACAACAACAAAAGAAAACCACGACTTACTGGAAGCGCACTCTCTCAACAGTAAATATCGTTTCATATATTCCTGATGTCAAAACACGACATCGTAATATATCCTGAATGCAAAAGAAAAGTACAGAAGACTAAGAAAAAAAGACTACCAAGATGTCTTACTTGTTCACCTGGCATATAATTTGGATCTTTTACTTCATCAACACGGTCAAGAAAACTAGAAAAATTAAATAGCAAAAATTTAACGCACTGTTGTACCTCGGAAAATGTTCTAACGTGGCAAAAGAATCATGTTTTTATAGAGAAATGTAACTCTGTAATCGTTAAAAGGTGGTACACAAATTCATTTTTACTTTTAAACTTTCGCTGATCAAGCTGAACAATTTTCAGCTATTTGTCCGTGATTTTAACTATTTCATCACTGCTGGTTCTCCCCTCCCCCGTAATAGAAGACCACCTGGCCTTCGATTTTGTCAAGCAGGTCGAGTTCGAAAGGGTAGTCTTTTATTGCGTTCAAATGTTGTCACGTGCTAGTGGTCCAGCGGTAACCCCTCACATACTTGAAGTCCATCCCCTATGAGAAGAATATTTTGCTTTGAAAATTGTCCTATACAGGGTATACAGGATTTTCCAGTAATAAAGAACATGCACTTCTTTAGAAATTTAGTACAAAACTGTTTGAAAATACTCTACTATGTTTTCAAACAAAACAAAAGATTTTACTTACTACTTAGCACAATCAATTAATTGATATTCATTCGATCTTTCAAAACAAGCTTGTACACCAGCATCTTTCCATAATATAGCAGCATGTTCATAAAATTCTGGTGGATAATCAAAATCAATCTGATGTGCTGTAGTCAAAATATAATTAACACGAAATTGATTTTCAGGATGTTCTAATTGTACAGGCGGAACAATAATGTCAAATGCTCTTAGAATACTCTTAAAATGATTAATAAGATTAAAAAAATAATTTCCAAACAACCATTTTCTAACTATACTCTACTTACAGTTAATGAATCACGAATATTTCGTTTGATATCAGGAATTTTGTCTATTTTTTCTCTAAATAAAAGATAATATTCGTTGATGAGCTGTATTCCATCATGCAAGAATATCGTAGAGCGAATATTTTACTCAAAGGACTAAAAGCCACTCCACAAGATTGATCCAGCAAAAAATCTCTCAAAACAAATGTATTTATGTCTGTACAAGCTGCCTTGCAAGCTCGAGAGATAAACTAAATGAAATACGACGTTTTTCGTCAATGAATAACAAATACTTACTGTTGTGTGAATGGATTATGTAAAATTTTCATTTGTTTGACTACAGTTGATTTTCCAGACTCACCAGCACCTGTTAAAACAATACAAATAAAATTTTAGAGTAAGTCACAGGCTAAAAAGATGTGTCATTCTTACCCAATAATAACAGTCGATAAGTTGCCTTATAAATTTTTTCATCTTGTTTTAGTTTAGCATTTATTCGTTTATTAATTTCTTTTTTCTTTTTGTCGTCTTCGCTTTTTCCCCCAAAACATGATTTGAGCGGCATTTATTTATTTTTTACTTCAAATTAATGGTACAACTAATAATACTACGAGACTTATTCAAACTACAAAATTCATCCATCGAACAAAATATAACTTTTAGTTCAGTAATAAACACATTTTTCTTCGTAAGATCATAGGTAAAATAAGTAGAGAAGTATATTAGAAAAAAAAAGATAAAAATCTAGAATCCAACGAATAAGACAAACGTTAGCGAATAAATAAGAACACCAGCGCAATGCTAAAAATAGCTGGATGAGTACATCTATCACACAGCGCAAATCACACG
>CAJNOQ010008468.1:0-11174 GCA_905250885.1 Didymodactylos carnosus | reverse complement strand
ATTGGAAATTATAGATCTGTATTACAATAAATAAATAAAGCAAAAAAATAAAATAGACTATTTAAAAGTTCTGTTATTTAAATTTGATTACGAATATGTTTTCATCATTTATGTTGTTGTATTCTAAGAACTCGATCTCCTTTTCTTGTGTCGGTCGTCGATACTTGTGATAGACGATAATTTGATTCATTACCCAAGAGATATTTTTGTTTATTTTCTATAGGTTTTTTTCGAAATTTTGTTCGCAATACACTCAATGTAGTAATAGTGTTACCACAGGAAAGAATAAAAAATATGATGGCTAATACACGAACTTGCCATTCATTTGTATATTGTTTGTACGATAATGTCCACAATGTATAAGCATTATAAAATTGAAATGTATAGCCAACTAATAAAAACGGAACGAGAAATGACAAACCACCTTAAATGAAACAAGAACAAATGCCAATTACTAGTACTAGCTTAAATTGACAAGATAACATTGATATTGATGAAATTATATTACTTTGTACTTTCACTAAACTCTCTATAAAACGTACACAGAATTTGAACATCTTATCCTACGTCTTAGATATGAGAAAAAAAATGTTATTTCATTACTTACGAAACATCCATGAATGAAATCCTTCAATTGTTATATCCATATCACATGTTTCACCTAATGCACGTAAACGATACAAACAACCACGTTGATAATAAAATTGTAAAACCTATAGAAAGAAATATAAATCGGATTATAAAAGTCTAATTCAATTATTATTAGATATATTCATTATTCAGTCTAGAAACGTGTTATTTATTACTTACTTGCACAACACTTAGATAAAATGAAAAAATAAAAAATTGTGTTCTAAACTGATGATATGACTGTGATTCTGGCCACGTTAATAATATTCCTGTACAAACAGTTGAGATAAAATGATGTGCTCTCCACCATCCATTAATATTCGATCCATTAACGATCAATATTGATTCTCTTATTGTCAATGTACAATAATACCAGACTAATAGAAAATGAAATATAGCATCGAATGCACGAAATTTAATTTTTGCAATCCAAATTATAAATGAAAATATCATGGTAATAATTGTTATGATAAACTTAAATTTTTCATATTCTTCTTTATATTTCCATTTATTCGATCTATTTAATATTGATACATCAACGGCACCCAATATTATTCGTAAATATGTATCTTTTCGTGGTAGAGTATCGGCAATACGATGTAAATAAGAATGATATAAATTTAATTGTTCATCAATTAGTTGTAAACGTTCAATAGGTTTTAATGTTTGAGTTTGAAATAGTTTATCCATGGATAATGATGGTTTTAACGTTGATGGTTGAGATTTTGAGATCAAATCAGTTGTAGATTGTGACTGTTTTAGTTTCAATTTAAAATCAGATAATTTATCATTTGAGACTGGTGTTGATGTTGTTTGAGGAGTACTAGAATAAATAAAAGAAGAATATTAGATAAAATAAATTTCAATATGAATATCACGTTAACAAAAGGTGATAGATTTCAAACTGAATCATACCCCACGGATGCTGTTGTTGTCTGTTTTGATTGTTGTTTAATAAGATATTTAATATCCTTTTGTATTTGCTCAAGTTTCTTCATATATCGATCAAAATCTAATCGATATTTCATTTTTAACTCTTCTACTTCATCTAGTTTTTGTACATATTCTTTATGCTGTGGTTCAAATACTTTTAATTGATTATCCAATTGTATCCAATTATCGTACAATGTATTGAAATCTTTATCTAATACATCTGTTGACGTATCAATTTGACTAGATTTACTTTGTTGCTGTTGTTGTTTTTCCAGTGTTATATCATTATGGTCAAGTGGTGCTGCAATCGTAAAACGCCGTTTTTTGGCGTGACTATCAGTTAGACTTGTTTGACTTTCATCCATCATTCTTAACACTTCATTATTAACACATTTATTGATGATTATACAAGAATTAGAATAAATAGAAAAAAGAATATTTAAACATTAGAGTAATGACATACATTCCATGAGATACTTCTTTCAGATATCCAATTGATTCATCTTTTATTGTATTGCAAGATTAAACAGCATCAAAAGATGGCAACAGGAATATGAATGCATGGATCAAAATAGAACTAAACCATTTTTCATTTGTAAGCTGATCTGGTGTGTATAATGATAAAAATTCATTTAAATGTCAGATATAAAAAATAAAATGATCTTATTTGAATTCATTATTTTCTAATTTTTGCAGAAAACCACAACTTTGTCTCACATATCTACAAAACAAATTTTAAAAATCATACACAATTAAGAAATAATAAACTTCAGGTACAATAAACGAAGATTTCTACAATAATTATTTCATATGTTCAGTTTTTAATTTAGCAATCGAGTATATCACAGAAGACGATGATAATTGTCACGCAATACCTCTTTTCTATAAGAAGAAAACTAGGTAATTATTTCAACGTTAATTGTGATTAAAAACTTTATTTTAATCTTGTTCAAAAAGATATTTTTTTATCCATGAACATAATGAATACACGAGAAATGTTTAAAATAGTTTTATATTAACTATCACGTATAACATTTTGCTCAAAGGTATTATTTTTGTAAAATAATCGTTCAACATCTGTTGTTGTTTTTTTGTTTTAAAAAAGACACTCTCTTTGATGAACAAAAGCCGCGTTTCAGGAGAAAACTAATCAACGTAATAGAGCGAAATCTCTAATTTTAAGGCCTTTTTTCGGGCATTTCAGGTATAGTAATAAAACTTTATCTCAAGTTTGAAATAGTGAGCCTAAGTGAAGAACGAAAACTCTACTGAATAAAGCTTAAAATCTGAACAGATGTAGTAGCTCGTTTAATGCGACAAATGAAGAAAAACGGATATTAAACCGCAGTACAGCGTAATATACACCGCTAATTTTTTTGTTTCCAAGACTTCGGTCACAAAAAAGAACTGCTTCAGAAAATAAGATTTTCCTTAACGAAGTGAAGATTCACTTATTCAATATGTAAGCGAGTTTAAGACTTGAATATTTTTGTGGTATGAATAGACAATAGTACAGTTACAGAAAAATAATTTCACTTCTTAATTCGCTGTTTTTGCCAAGATACGAAAATTTTAGTGTTACTGTGTTTTCTTTGCATAAGCAAAAAAGAAATATAACTTTGAAAGAAGTCCATGGGGATAAATCCTTTTTACCAGGACACTATCCTCTGTCAATGGGCACAATATCATGGAAAACGGAGGGTGATACCTAGGAAGGCTTTCTCGTTAGCTCAACCCATGGTTACCGTTTCAGCTTTCTCATGCAACCCGCCCAATGAGAAGAAAGAGTCTCTTAATTTTTCATACTTCGTATGTGGATATGGTTGATACTCTTAGTTTTTTTATGCAAATTTCAACTAAAAAAGACGAAGATCGGTAATGACTGCCGGAACATTTAACAAAATTTATATTAACTTTGTTTTTTGTAAATAGAGATGCTAAGTAAATGAATTTTAAAGTAAAAACCTAATTGTTAGTATGAAAATCACAAAAGCTCGACTTTGCTTTTCTTCTACTCTATGAAAACTATCATTGTCTTGTTAAATAAATAGTGTTACTGGAAAAGAAAAGGTCAAGGTATTAGACACAAATATATGAAATACAAGTAAACAAAAGAAAAAATGTAGAATTGTCTCTTTTTCACAAACAATGTCAGTTTTTAACATTCCAAATTAATTAGTAATATGGATATTTTGAACACGACAAAATACATTTTGATTCATCATTTACGACAAAAAATTTGCCTGATTAATACCGATCCAAATAATAACGTATTAAAAATTTGGCAGAAAACCAGAAAGTTCAAGTTCAGAAACATTATTAATCAAGAGTAACAAATCATGGAACAATTAATAATAATACTGACGTCTTTAAATTATCGGACGAATCAATCAAACCACTCTAAAGCACTGTGTACACAATAAGATTATCTGTGTTCAAAGTATGTTTCTCGTTAGTTCGTTCGGTATATTTTATCACGGTGATCATTGCACTGTGTTGTCGCTTGAATTTGCATTATACGATAGAAATCTTAATTGCATGTCTCATGAAACCGACATATCTGGTATAATTATTAAAATATAACATTATGATGTATGGGAAAATGACAGAATAGCACTTATTCCACAAAACATTGAACTGGTAATGATACATGAGTGAAAATCTGCGCATCAACACATTAACTCTACGATGTTCTAGGTATGTTATATTTGGTACTAATGAGATAGCTGCTGTTAAGTTTTCACAATTAAATATTAATGTTGATATTTGCATACGTTTATCACGCTTATTTATGATACCCTATTCATTTTATACAAGATTTACGAATAATATCACATTTTTATGTAAAAAAAATGCCGTTGTCCATTTGATTATCGACATGTTCATTATTCTACTTATCGAAATCAATGGCATAATAATGATTAAAAAATTTAATTGAAAATTAATATACAAGCATTTTCCACAACAACATTATGTTAGTTAAAAGTTATAGATACATCATCTTAAAACTTGTTAATTTAAAAGTTAACAAGATGTTTGATTCACAGTTGGCTTGTAACGTTAGGCATAAGTCCTTTATAACTATACGTCATGAATCTTTCTTCTAACATTAGAAGATAATATGATTTATCTCTCTCAATTGAATAATATGTTAGTATTATCTCACATCTTACTGCATGTTTATTCAAAACTGGTTATGATCTTATTGACTTTTTAACATGACAAGAATTAACATCAAAGGTTGTAACAGATAATTGATCAACAAAACAATTACGTATTCTAATTACTTTAACATTAATCATAAAAGCACTCTTGTCTTACCAATCACCCTACTTTACTTCATATGAACTTAGTCCGACATGTATTTTTTGTAATAATCCATGTTTAACATATTATCAATGAGAAACGAAACAGTGAAAATGGTGAACAATCGTGTTATGTATCCTGCTAATTATATGTGCATTAGTGATGGTATTAATTATTTCACATTTTGGATAATCAATGGACTTAATCAGTTTAATAACTGGTGTAATGTTATTATTAACATATGCACAGTACTTTTCTTTTATTTAAAATTAAAAGATTATCAATTACTAAAGTCTACAATTCTATACAATATCCTTATTATTCATTGTGGATTAGTGTGTTCACTGAACGGTGTTACCGACTCGTCTAATTGACAAAAAAGTTCGATTAAAAGTGAATAATAATACTATAATTTCTTTCTTTAATAGGAAGAGTTTTGAGTACAAATAGTAGAGCTTTAACAGCAGCGAATAAAGTCATTCCAATTTTATTTCGAGCTTTCGAAACCTGTAGTTTCATTATCAAAAAATCGAAAAGAACAATAGAAGAATAAAAGAATAAATCGAAAAGAACAGACAAAAGTCAAAATAAAATGATGACATTACAATAGCCAAAGTTTATCGTTTCTGTTCGACACACTAGTGTACAGTTACACGTGTCTGCTTTACTAAATATGATTCACTCTCGTGTTTTCTTGTACTTCAATTTCATTTTAATCCATTAGTCTTGTTGATTTTCATTTAATATTTAGATTTCTTGGTAATGAAACCATAGGTTTCGAAAACTCGAAATAAAATTGGAATGAGTTTATTCGCTGTTGTTAAAGCACTACTATTTAAATAATACTATACAAAGAACTTAGGCATTTGTTGATAATACCTACTTCATTTTGTTCTATTCGAGGATTAGTACTTCTAAACATTATCTTCTCAATAATTTCTCTACTATAATCGATTAAAAAAATCAACAAATAATTAAAATACTCGGACCTGAGAGTCCTTTCTCAAAGACTATAGTCGAAGATAGCTCGCCACATTCTTAGAATTGGTCAACAAAACTTCATGTGAGATGCGTCGACCGACAAAAGCAAAGGTAATGACTAATTATATCTGTCCAAGATTGTAACTACTAATAAACCAAATTAATCATTCATGTTAGAAAATATGGGATATAACATAAATTATTTCAAATTGAGTGAAGCTTGAACGAAGACATGACTTATATCGAGTGCGGAAATTGTCCACTTTGGAATCGACAGCATACAGCCGGAACGAATTGTTGAGAAGAGTTATAACAAAATGTGAAAGTATACAAGTTCGATTCTGCATGTGAGAAAGCCATGTTCCAGAATTTCTAAAACCCCAAATTTTTGTATACTCTCTTCTAGTCTTCCTTTATAGGTATCGCTGGCAAATAACTTTCTTTCCTTGGAAGAACCCAAATATTCGTGAACATGGCTTTCTCACATGCAGAATCGAACTTGTATATTTTCACATTTTGCTATAGATCTTTTCAACAATTCATTTTGACTATGTGCTGTCAATTATAAACTGGATAATTTGCACGTTTAGTATAAGTGATATCATCGTTCGAGTTTCTCCCAATTTGAAATAATTTATGTTATGACTCATATTCTCTAACAGTTATGATTAATTTGAGTTGTTAGTAATTACAATGAACTGTAATTGGTCCGTACAAGAGGATAAGACAAATCTTTTTTTGTATATTCAAAGAAAAAAAAGAAGAATATGTTGCTGTTATAAATTTTGACGAGATTTTTTTTTGTTTTTATTTCGTTCTATATTTGATACAAACGTACAACAATGAAAGAAAATTCCCTACCGTAACATGCACATCTGATATAATAAACAACAAATAAAACGGATCTATAGAGAAATAACAAAAACAAAAACTATTATTCTGGTATACTTGCAGATTGAGGTTGATAATTCCAACTTGACTAAAAAAAGAAAAGAAAATAACAATAGGAGAGTACACACCATAAATCCTAAAACATACGTACCGCTGTATCAGCTGTAGTACGTTTTCGTTCACTACTTTGCGCAATCATTTGTGTTCGATTAAATAAATTTTTTGTTTTTTCATATATAATTTGATATGGTGACATTGCGTGCGAACCCATGACAACTGTACCTTGTTTAGAATCAATTTTAGCATCTAAACTAGCATTACGAATTAAATTAACAATCCAACGTTCAGCTTCATCTGGATTCATATTCAATTTTTCGGCTAACATACTATAAGAACAAAACCCTATATTATTACTTGTTTTGCAAAAGATACGTCTAACTTCTTTTGTGTTAAAAAGACTTCGATAAATTTACAGATAAAAAGAATAAAAACATACTCAATTGTGATACAATGATGTACTCGACAAAATGTTTCAAATATGAGTAAACGCGCATTTTCCATAAATTCTTCGACACATCCAATTAGAAAAAAATCATTATTTAACACATCGGTACAGTCTCGTAATTTCTTTTGTGCACCATCAAAATCAAAATTAACGTATAAACATTCAAGAAACTCTGTAATTGGATCGCGAAACGCATAAGATTCCTAAAATTGAAAATAAAGAAGTATTTTCATTAACCAATTTGCAACATAAAATAAGACAACAAATAGTAGTTATCACAGATATAAACTAATTTCTTCATATTTCTCGAGTAAGTAAGAAAATGTTTCTCGATTTTCTTAGGTACGAGTAAATTAGAGTAAAAGATAATGGAGAAATATTGAAATTATTTCCAGACAGAGCTTTGCTATGCTGTAATCGTAGTTGTATATTCAAAATAATGACAGCTTACCTGCTGAATAACTTTAACAAGTTCTTTCAGTGTATTCTGATTTTTTTTTCGTGGATTAATAATAACAGCCGCTGATAAATAACGTAAGAGATGAGGTGATGCCGTTTGCATTGTATTCAAATATGCGCTACTAAAAAACAAACACAATATTAACAGGTGACTATAAACAATTTGAAACGACTATACGTATAAAAACAACGGAACATACTTATTTTGATTTAAGAAAAGTTGTACTAAATCATCTCGTCCTTTTGGATGATTGAAATAAACAAATAAACTCCAATGTATAAACCATGTACGTTGATGGAGAAGTTCTAATGGAGCTTTAGCAGATGGCTAAAGAGAAACAAAAATTAGTTAAATTGTGATTTTTCATGATAATTTTGCTTGCACATACATTGTTTTCAATCGCTTCTTTCAAATGGTTCAAATCATCGTATGCTTCATCCCAACGTTGCATCAGAATTTCTGATGCTAGTTTTCCCCATAAACAAGCCATCATATTTTTATCATTATGAGGAACATAAAAAGAAGAAAATAGAAAATGTATAGAAAATCATTGTATCCAATTTTGCAACATGTTGTTACTGTGCGTAATCCGATCTAATACTTACAAGTGCACGATAAAGACCTAAATGTGTTGCTGCACGCGAATAATCTCCACAATCAAAAACATAACGAGCAAATGTGTATAATGTATCAACAACACTACGCTCAATCTAAAAAGAATAGATATATTCAATTAATAATAAACGTTTTTGCATTCTGAACAGACTTGAAATTTTTGTTGTAAATGTTGTAATGTTACGCTAGTATCGCTAAAAAAGAAAAATTGAAACTATATCATCGTGAACATGAATTAAAGGAAGAGACAAACTCTATCAACTTTTATTTCTACAATAGACAATTGTATTCTAAATAATTTGTCTACTTACCGTTGATTTTCAATCATTCTCGTAATATCATCTGTCAAAACAGCATCTAGCAGTGGCTGAACGATTGCACATAATTCTTGATACCGTTGAACAATTTCTTCTCGTTTGCCAATCAATTCTAAAAACATAAGATTTTGTATTTGTTGTACAAAGCTATATTTTCATAAAAAGCACATTTCAAAAATCTTTTTTTAAGTAAAATCTTAGAACGTTTCCAAAAATTCTATGTCAGACCTCCAAAGTATAGAAGGACAACATTTTGGTTTCTTTTCTGGAATAGAAAGTTCTTCGTGTTCTCTTCAAAATGGGAGCCAAGAGAGATATTGGTTCTGAGCAGTTTAAACAAGTCACCAGATTTTCTGAGAGCCATGATCTCATGATTTTGAGATTTTAACTGAAAGTAACTTTAAAATGCATGTTTCTTGTCCACTCGACCACCCCACATTCATGGCACTGTTTTATCCGTCAAAAACATTCTCTCATCTTCTGCTTAATTATCGCTTTTTCTTTACAGTTTGTTAAATTAGAGTACCAAGAATTCTTTCAACTCAATATCTATCTATCTATCTTCTATCTATATAAAGAAGAATGTTTGTCTGTTCTTTATGCATTTGGTCCCTGTAAGAGCTAGCGTCACCAAATTTTCTATGGCATACCCTTAAGTGCAGAGGAAGGTCGAGATGGGGTCGGCGCGACCGTGAGAGGGTGGGAGATTCTTCCCCTCCACCATTTTTTGAAAAATTGCAGAAAATTTTCTAATTTTTCAAAAATTTTGGAGAATTTTCTCCAATTTCTGAAATACTCTCTTTCTACCTATACCTCTTCGTCCCGCCCTGGAGTGAAGGGCCGCTTTTCGATTCAAAATTTTTATCTCCAGAGTACTTAGTAATCCCGTTGTTGGAGCACTACAGTAAGTGCCCCATCCAAAAAGTCCGTGTGCGACTGTCTTCTCAATAACTCGAGAACGAAAGGAGATAAAGACTTCAGATTTTCGTCATTGAATTGAAGAGATTCTAGGATATGAAAGTGTGCTCGAATTTGATTGGTCTGTTTGCTGACCAGTCGTATTTGAGCATACTTTCATCGTCAGTAATATCCTTTTGGTCAAGTTTTCAACGGAGCAAAACGGTGACAACGTTTTACAAAGAAGCTTTTTTTAACTCTAAACTAATGTAGGAATGAGTCAAGATTCGGGCAAAATGTTCCCAGGACCAAAAGTTTACTCCAGGGATCGGAACCGAAATTATTTTTGACCGCCGGGACCGTGATTGAAATCCTTTTGCTGACCGAAATTGGGACTCGGGCCAAAATTTTTTTTACCAGAACCACAAACAACACTTTTTTTATTAGAAATGATAATTTTTACGATCGTGAAAGACTTCTGTTGAATGGCATAATGTCACAACTCATGTGTTATAAATCTTCTTCTAAGACACTGCAAAAATCATTAAGTCGAGATAGTAAAGTTGGTTCCGAGGTCGAGAACGGGACCAAAACTTTTCTTTTGGGTGGAATCAGGATGGGACCAGGACGACACCGGCACGGAACCGGACGGAGATCGGGATGGGACAAGATCGGAACAAGACCAGGACCAGACCGGGACAAAACCAGGACCGGCCGGAACCGAAAAGGCTGGTCCTGCTCATGTCTCGATTCAAAGCGTTCACCAAAGGGATTTATCAGAGTGATAATATTAAAATGCCAAAACAAAAAGAAGTTGAAAAGGGGAAAAGATTCGAGCGCATTTTGTAGCATTAAAGACCGGTAACTTATAGGAAACAATAAGACTATCGTTTTCCAATATGTCAAGCATGAAATATTGAATTTTCCCGGGCAACGCCGGGTACTTCAGCTGGTATATATATATATTACCTTTTGGTTCTTCTGAATCAGGATACAATTTATTATAAATATCCAGTTGAAAATCCACCATAGTTGTGGGTTGAAGAAGATCATATTTTGCTTGCAAAATTTCACGTTCATCAAAAATCTGAATGTAAACAAAATATATTACATATCACAACAAAATATCAAGTTGTGCAAGTAGGTACATACATTTCGTTCCGTTAAAAACTCTAATAGAGGAAATACAAGATGACGATCAAAATACCGTCCGAGTTTTGCTGTTAAATCGTATTCAGCCATAATTTTAAAATCTGAAAAGTAGAGAAAAAGTACAGAAGTAAATAATCCAGATGTTGAACTTTTCATCGAATCCAGATACCACAGAGTATCTGTCGAGAGTAAAAATCATTACTACCACTTAAACATTTTTAATTACTTGTCATACTCAGCAGAGTTTATCCTAATTATAAACGACCCCTATTAGGGCTGTGACAGTTACCATTAGCGTTACAGTAACTGTAACTGCTGAACAGTTGACGTTCTTGGTAACGGTAACGGATAAGCAGTTACCGTACAAGTAACGATAACGACCAGTTACAAGAAACGGGAACTGTTCAGTATATCTTTCAAGAGTCAAATCTCTAAATATCTAGGTATCCAGGGTGAGGGTGAAAGTTCGTAGCCTCACTCTGGATAC
>CAJNOQ010008467.1:0-11174 GCA_905250885.1 Didymodactylos carnosus | reverse complement strand
CATCACCACTTATTCGATTGTACGTGTAACCACCTACTTTCTTTTATTCTTTCTTTATGTGCTTTATGTGATTCTATTTTTAAATTTTTTATCTCTTAATTTACATGTTCACGGTGTGCAAAACATCGTGTACGACAACTCTCCAGCTATGTAATGGTTCGCCAAATTAGTTTGGGGAGTTCTCGCATTTAATTTTCTCTTCTTTTTCAAATAAAATAGCTTATATCAATATCTATTTTTAAACGAATAAATCGATTTTGGACTGTGAATACATTTAAGTGATTTTACGAAAGAACTATATTTTAGTGTATTTATTATTTTTCAAAAATACATCTGATGAATTGAATCTTTCAAAAATTGATTTGAATAAGGTTTTATTTTTACCAAACGAGTCAAGAGATAACGCTAACTTCATTTTGTACTTTCAATTTAATTCAAATAACATTTTTTTGTATGAAAAATGAATCTAAATGGATTTTCTCAACAGAAAAGCGGTATTTGTGCAGAGCAATGGACGACCACACAAATTTTCTAAATTATGTAAGATAGATTTCATTGTTCAGTTCATTCTTACAGTCTAAACTACCTCATAAACTATCTTATAAGTGGTGTGTAGCGGTCTCCAACAGTAGTGGTACCATCCTGGTGGTCCACGGGGAATAGGCTATTTTAATGTCTAAACACCAGGTGTACACATTACCGCAAAATCGACTATTTATACTGAGATTTTCAACGCTCGACTTAATGTTTTTCGACATCAGAATCCTTCAAAATGTTGGGCACTAAAAGGACGTCTTATTCAAATTAAGAATAAAGAAGTGAAATTTTTCCTATGTATTTTTTGCATTGCTTAAATTTGAGATGGTGCCATATCATGATTTTTCGCATCCATAGAAATTACATTTTTAGGAAAATTTCACTTTTTTATTCTTAATTTGAATAAGATGTCCTTTTAGTGCCCGATGTTTTAAAGAATTCTGATTTCGAAAAACATTAAGTCCAATCTTGAAAACCTCTCTATAAAAAGTCGATTTTGCGGTAATGAGATTATTCGAAGAAACTAATTAGTTAGCACAAAGTCATTGACGCAGGTTTGTTTTTTAAACATATTCAAATCTATGTTACTTAAAAACCTTTTTAATTTTATTCGGCATTCTAAAAATGTTGGAGCTGATTTATGAAACAAAACAGTTAAACGTATTTTATAGTCTACTTACATTTAAATAGTTTGGTTTTTCAAAACAAATTTTAATATATTCCAAATCAAGATATTTGATTGAATTTGGAAGTACAGAACGCATTTCAGTGTCTTTCGTATTCTAAACCCGTTCAAATACGTTCTTAAAGTAAATATATTCCAATGTTTTTATTCTTCTAAACTTAGATGTATTACATGATAAAAGGACTTGGCACAGCAATGTCAGCTTAAAATGCATTTGGATGTATTTCAAAAAGATCTATGTAAACAGATTTATTTACAATTGTACAATAAACTAACAGTTCATGAAATCTCATTATTGTCTGTGCCTAAACGAAGTTTCATCAGTCACTGATGGTGAGAAGTCTATTTGTTAGTTAATTATGAAAGTCGAGGTGCCATGGAATGAATAAAGCATGTTTTAAGTGACACCGTTGATCGTGCTCTATCTGATAACGATCGTGTGCAAAACTTGTTGCATAGCAGGAAAAAGAAAAAATGAGAAAAGAAGCTGCATACGAGGAGGGAAATTGAGTAGAAGACGGATTATACTGTTTGAAAAAGAGATGAGCTAAGCACACCGTGTGCATCCAGCCGAGCTTTTGGTGAAAAAATGAAAGTTGACTTTTCAGTGATTCAAATAGTGATTAATATGCTCTGAACTATGCTCTATTCGGTGCTAAAAAGATCCTTTTCCTATGACTAATTTAAGCTGGGAAAAACATATGAACAAAAATTGCTTTGAAAACGATGGTGCCGCCGGAAAATCGGATTACACGCAAAATCAAGGTAAGCCGTAAGACAAATAAACACATATTCAGAATCTGCATCCAGCCCGCTACCGACTGGTAAAACAATTTTCAGATTTTGGGCCTTCTAAGCCGGACAAACAAAATAAAACAATTTTCTAGAGAGTTCTCCAAAGCGATGTGTTTGACAAAATGTATGCGCCAACTTTAGCCTAACTCCAATTTCGATGAAACTTTCAAAGAATGTGGTCCTATATATAACACGTCTACACAGGTAGGGAAAAGTTGTGAAAAGTTTCCTGTCCCGAATTATTGATTTTCCAAAAAACCCTCGTTTTTTCAGGTATTTTCTACTTTTACGGGCTAAAATGTTTCAAAATTTAAAAACAAATAGCATATTCGGAATCAGCACAAAAACCGTATCGACTGATGTACAATAAAAGCGGTTTGGGACCCAAAAACGACAGATTTTACTAAATCCTGCGGTTGAAGACATTGTTCACGAAGTTCTCTACTGCACATTCGGACGTCAGTTGTAACATCAGGCTCAAGCCTATAAAAACATTTCATACAGGTTTTCGAGTGTGCTCATTCCAACAGCACTACTTTCAAAGTTCAAATACGGTTTTTAAGAGGTTTTACAGAGACCGGATCTTTGGAAAACTTTTTAAAAATCGTCTTTGGACTTCGAAGCAGTGCCACTGGAATAAGCACGCTCGAAAACCTATATGAAAACTTTTTGTAGACTCGTACTCTGCTTTAAAGAGATATACTGACCTGTCTAGCCATAAATGCACGCTGTGAAGCAATCCCAAAAACGTCATCTTTTAATAGTTTGGATTATTCTTTTAACTGTTTGACCGTTTGTGTTTCATCACATGCATAATATGGGTCACTTAGTGAATGCCTACTATACGAATCATAATTAACTGTAAACTGTCGACAGATACGTCACTAGAATGTATTTCAAATCTTTCGATAACTCTTGTCAAGGTCCAAGTGCCGCAGTGGGTAGGAAAAAAGGGACTAGTTTAAAACTTCTCGTAGAATCACATAGTAGAACAGTGTAGATATCCGTCATAACTCTTTTGATGAATCATTGAAGGAAGGAACTTAAAAACTATGGTGTTTGACTTCAATCTTACTTTGGGCGATTGTCGAGAGTTTCGAAATGTCTTGCTCATTATGCTTCTTTCGGCGTCTTGAAGTCTATTTGACTCTTTATTGTTTTCAGTTTATATCGACGATCTAGACAAAGTTCTACCATTTGGTTTAAGCTCATTGGCCAATATAAGACTGTATCAGTAGTGACACGGAATTCTATTCATTTTCTAGAATTCTGTAAAATTCTATATATTTCTAAGAATTTCTTTATTAGAACAACTCAGACGTTTTATCTTATAGCTCTGAAGTAATTCTTCGATAATTCATAGGAAAGATGTAGAATTCTATACATTATCTGGAATATAGGAACTCTGACATCCCCTCCTATCTACCCTTCGGTTTCAAAAAAATTTATATTATTTTCTTTTTCAGTATTCTAACCTTTCGAAAGTATCTTTTTTGCATTTTGCAGTAAAAATTGAGTTTGCGAATGATGTTTATCAACTGAGAGAGAAGGTGAAATATATGAATTACAGAATTCTATATAACTACCGATTCAGTCTGTATTCATCAACTGAGAGACTTTAGTAAACTAAACTTTTGTGTAACTGGGAGTGGACGGAGATACGCCGAGAGCATGAGAGTGAACAACTAAACCACATCTGAGCTTGTCTGTTTCTCGAAAAAAACAGAATAAAATACTAGTCACCTAGAATTCCGTACATTTCAGCCTGTACATGTCTCACTTCGTGAAAAGAGACTGAATCAGTAGTGGCATGGAATTCTATTCATTTTCTAGATTATAATGAGCAACCGTCTGTTTTCACTTTAAATAAATAAGATTTAGCCAAATCGATTTTTACATTTTCACCAGTAAATCTTTGGAAAGTGATTCTTTAAAATAATGTGTTTAAGTCCATTATCGGCTGCTTTTTTGTGCAAACAATCTATTTAAACTCATTTCTTTTTCAATGAACCTCATCTTAGTTTCTGTAAAAGTCTACTTAAATACATTTTTGTTTCTATTTTGAAAAAATAAAAATAAAAATCAGTCATTTGTGAAAACATACGAAACCTTACTAAACACGTTCTTTTTATGTAAAGTAAATGGGAAGGTTGAATATAGCGATAACTGATTTATAATAGCGATAACTGATTTATGATAACAATAACTGATTTATGATAGACTCTATCAGATCATTGCAAACATATCCACGGCTCACCAAATTAAAACTTCCCAATGCGATGAAATTACTACTGACAGTTTGTGTCGATTTTTCCTTCGATGTTTTCTCCGATACCACACAAATTGCAAGTTAATGGCAATACACCCTTGTACAGGTAGTCATGCGTGTTACAAGCGCATCGGTAACAATATAACACATACATCATACATTTATCTACTTACAACGAAAGCTTCGCTAATTCTTGAAGGCTATACAAAAATGCACTTATGTTCTTTAATAATCATCTGATTTCAAACCACGTCGAACTATAGTGCAGCGATGTGAACGAACATAAACAAGTGTGAAGTCCTCATTACCACAATTAGTCGAAACAGAAAATTTCTTCGTCGATTAGTGCTCATAAACTGATGTATTGAAGCACAAGATCAGCTTGTCAAGTCAAGATCAACGTATGCTAGATACTAACGTGATAATTCTGCATTCGCATTTGTGTATCTCGGCATCGAGATTACAACTAATTTGATGATTGCAGTTGTCGATAGTATGACCACAAATCGACAAAGAGAGACAGTCGATGAGAGCCTTGGTGACTTGCCTTTGAGTCGTGGCTTGTCTAGGTGGCTCGAGCTGATACTGTCTATGCAAAAGCTTTCTCGAATATCCTGATGTCTTTGAGTGACTTGTCTTGGTGGTTTGTTTGTTCGAACTCTTCAAACATTCCTTTTGGTGACTTGTCTTGGGACAAAGGGTTTTCGATGGTGCTTTGTGGATGCATACCTTAGGATCCTTGACGTTTATGTTTATGTCTTTTGGATCTTCATATATCTTTGTGCATTAAGGTCTATTCGCAAGACACTTGGAAGATTCTATCACTGTTTTCCTAAGTGCATCAAAATAAACTACGTTCTCCTCTGTGGAGAGAAAGAGAAAGAAATTCATTTTTAAGTTTATGATATTTATAATTATGTATTTTTTTCAATGCAAGCAATTATCATAATTGCTACTAATAAAAAAAACGTACAGAATAGAAAAAATCATTTTCGAACTTCATATGCGAGCGTTATTTTCGATGTTTAGGCAAGATACAAGTGCAAGATGTTTTACCATACTTCTCCTTAAAGGACGAGCATAAGTTTCTTATGCAAATCTGCCATCAATATTTTTAAAAATTGCTTTTTCTGTAAAATGGAAGAACATTATCATAGTAATACTATGCTAATGGTCTTCCATTTTAAACTTAGCTTAAAGCACTTTTGAAATATGTATAAAATTTATTTATAGAAAGATTTAGTACGGAGCAAATTCACTTTCATTTTTTTGTCCTGTTGATCTCTATCGAATGGCATACGATAAAGTTAAATTTAGTACACTGTTTTTTCGTAGAAATTTTATTTTCTGATGAATACAACTCTGAACGTAATTCGAGCAGAAGGAGTGCTTTATTTTCCTGGATGTGATCAAACTTAGAACTAAGTGCTGAAATCTCCAATACAAGTTGAAAAAAATTCTGCACGCTGTTTGACTAGTCTCTTATCTAGTTTATGACCATTCATGTATTGGATACCATGTATTCGGTTTACATAATTTTATACCGATGCTGTGGCAGTACGCATGTGGACCACAAAGGTGATGGGCATTCATCATTGGCCTGTCCCAATGGCATTTTAGCCATAACTTCGGTTCGCATTTCAGCCAATGGTGGAATAGCACCAAAACATGGACGCACGGAAGGGATGAAAAAAAAGCGTGTCGCCCATCTGTGGATGAACACAATGTGAAAAGACTGTCTTCGTCAATTGACAGTTGATACCTGCGTTATGTAAGAAGATAGCTAGCTGTAGCAAAACGAAAAAGTATTCATGTTTCACTTGCAATGCTTTCCAGGAAAAGTCCTTTTTAATAATTCTGATTCTCAAATTAGATGTAGAGTTATTTACGGTTTTTCTTTCTTTTGATCTTGGTTTACCTTAGTCTAATATATATTTCTTACACATACATATATAAACCTAGACCTAGACAAGCTACTACTCAAAGGTAAGCCACCAAGACTCTCACTGATTGTCTCTCTTTATCGATTTGTGATCATACGAACTATGTTTTACTCTGTCTTTCTTTCTGTCTATATATTACTGTTGGTTAAGTGTCACCTACAGCACGTGAGAGAAAGTGAATGAACTGTACTGATTAATTAGGCGATAAATATAAATATATATTTGGCCTTATATTATAACAACCGTAGTAAAAAGTCAATGTTACCTCCTTGTTTTGCCCACACTAGCTGAAATCAATTCTTTATATCTATTACCTGCAGTTAATTTAGTACAATTGATTCACTTTTTCTTACGTGTTGTAGGTGAAACTTAATCAAAAGTAATATATAGAAAAGAAGAAATAAAACACAGAATAAATGTTAGATTTTATATGCTTATTCTACGCCTTTACCAGCTAGCCCTGCTACCAAACCTTTCCTTGAAAAAAACTGATGGAAATAGACGCTTGTGTTGAATTTTATTAGAATTAAATCTTTCCTCTTGGATTTGACGTCCTAAAACATCTCACCGTTCGAAACCCATACGAGAAACAAAATGCAAAACAAGGTAACGGAGTTTCACTAGCAGTGTTAGCTGCCCACGCCTTATGCAAACATCGGAGAGACGCGCTTTACATTGTTCTTTGATAGCTCCACTTCCTTCTATAATGTTTTTGACAACTTCACCTGTCGATAGTATGACTACAAATCGACAAAGAGAGACAATCGATGAGAGCCTTGGTGACTTGCCTTTGAGTCGTGGCTTGTCTAGGTGGCTCGAGCTGATACTGTCTATGCAAAAGCTCGCTCGAATATCTTGATGTCTTTGAGTGACTTGTCTTGGTGGTTTGTTTGTTCGAACTCTTCAAACATTCCTTTTGGTGACTTGTCTTGGGATGTCGGGAGTTAGTAAAAGGGGTTTTCTGGACAGCGAGGTTTGTGTGTGAGCAATGATGTGTGTTATGTCATTCTGGCGTAAAAGTTCGGGTGAAGCTATTTGTGTCTTCTGTGTTTGACCACTGCCACATGAGGAGAAACGTTGAGCATTTATATTCGACCAAATTGATTGTACGACTGATTCGTGAGCATATGTCTCAGCGTCTGCTGGCTTTATTACTTCGAGTCAACAATGTATTCCCAAACAGTTCTAAAATGTTTTGAAGAACAATAGGCGATTGACATTCTCGTAAACGCATGGGGGAACATATTTCGAAGCTATCAAAATACTTCACGAGTGTATATGCACAAGACTCGATGCTTGAATCGAAGAAGAGTACTCAGCTTCTTGCTTGATCTTGCTTGATGATCTTTCTACTTATTTGTTAAGAGATCAGCGCTAGAAGTAAACCATTTTGATCCCGGTCTCTTGAAGAAAACAATTTTGCTTTCCGTCCTAGTTCCATGGAAAGAACTTATTTTGGTTCCGGTCCCGTGGTCCCGTAAATATCTTTTCAAAGTAACTCTGGTAGTTTGGAAGCCAGCGTTGCAATGCGGGGCGTGGAACAGTATGCGTGGGTGATATTAATTGAAAACTTTTAGAATTTTGTATGAGTTTTTTCTCGCAGAACTAGTGCCTACATACCAACGAGCACCGAAACTAAGAAATTTTTATACTCTATACAAGGCTATTTTTAAAACCACCTGGTCCCGGTCCAGTTAAAGGCCACATGGGACTGGGAGCATCCCGCAGGACCAGGATCGTCCCACAGTGTGCATCCAGGCGGACATTAGGTGAAAAAACGAAAGTCGACTTTTTATTGATTCAAATAGCGATAAATATACTGCGAAACATGCTGTATCTGATGGCATAAAAGTTTTGTTATAAAGCTTATGTAGCGTGGAAAATCAACCAATCGAAAAATTAGCCTGAGAACAGCAATGTCTGTGAGAAAATGAAATTTTTACAAAACTGAACAAACTGGTAAGCAAATAAAGTGTAGATTCCGAATCTGCACATCGTTTACTATCAGTTAGTAAAATAATTAATTAACTAATTAATTAAATTATCTGTGTTAGCGTAAATTAGCGCAAATGTTTCTAAAGCGTACCGCAGGTTTTCCAAAAACAATTTTGTTTTCCATTTATATCGGCTCAGAAACGTTTTTATTTACTAACAATAACATATTCAGAATCAGCGCAAGAAACTACATCGAATGATGTAAGATTAGTAGGTTTCTTTGAGCAAAAACTTGTTGGATGTAACGATACGCTAAAGTCGAAGCATAGCGTGACAATTTGGCTAAGGAATTTGATATTAGCTACAAAAGCAATCCGAAAGCCTACAGACACTTCTTTTATAGGTTTTCAGATATGCTGTTTCCAACGGTATGCTTTATAAAGTTCCAGAATACTTATGTGTGGGTTTTCTAGAGATCCGATCTCTCGAAAACCCGGATAAAAACTTCTTTGGACTTAGTAAAGCACACTGTTGGAAACAGCATATCTGAAAACCTATAAAAGAAGTTTTTGTAGACTTTTGGACTGCTTCTATAGCACATGTCCGCCTGGCCTATGGAAAAATGCACACTGTGTGTCCCAATTTACGGCCCTTTGTACAAGCTCGTGATCGAATGGTGTAGTTAGCTCATTATGAAGGAACTGAAAAAATATATTTTTATTGGTGTTAACCGATAGAGCCGATTTCAATAAAGAACTTTAGTTCTATACTTTGAATTAGTTCCGTGCTCTTTTTACGCACTCAGGCAAATGACAAATTTCGGTCGACGGGTTCATATATTAGTTTCACGTTTGCGGAGAATTTTAAAAAAATTAGCCATAGTCAAGTTAGTACTATTGCTATTGCAGCGAAATAAAAACTGCTACTCTGGTCTTTAGCCATTGGCTAGTCGTTCGATTCATGCATGGGTATATTTGGTTTTACTGCCTTTCTTAAAATAGCCGTAAAAACAAAAATATGCATTATTTTACTCACTTTGTAGAAAGAGATTTTCAAAATTCTTTCTGTTCTCATTCTTACACGAACGATTAGATCAGATTTCATTCAAACTTTCACAGTAGACAGAGCCCACAAAGTTCTATAAGTTGACAGCCCTCGAGCGTGTTTCCTTTGCGTCAAAATTTACATTATCTGGCGAAATGTAGAACGAGAGTTTTTGTACTAGGTTATTTTCGAAATATTTCAGCAGCCTTAATTCAAAAACCACTTATCACATATTATTCGATTCCTCTCGTCAAACTGCATCGAATAGTTTATGACACTTGATATTTAGACGAAACTTGGTTTAAATTTTCTAAAATGTCTTTGAGGATTTCAGTATGCTTCGAGTTGAAAGTTGAGTTTCTCAGCCAATATGCAACCAATCGTTGGGAAAACTTTTTTTTATCAAACCGTAAATTTTTATTCAAAAATACAACAAATCTAGGTATCACCCCATTACATGTTGTTACTCACCTCGTAAACTAGGAAGAGAGTACAATAAAACACACCATTCAGAAGCTTTTATTCTTATTTGAATTTTTTTAGCAATCGTACATAAAAGTTACGATTCACTCATATATATGCTTTTGAGATATAGTTTAATTTGTGTTGAAGCGGAACGCGTTAATGTTTAGAAAGAAAGTGGAGGAAAAATGCGTCTCAGATGATGCTCATATTCCTTCTCGTTTCTTTCTGAATATACAGGATGGTCCAAAAGTTAATTTATCGAGATAAAGTGTAACCAAGTATTTTAAGTTTTTGACAATTGTTCCTTAATATTTCTGATAATTTTTGACACATTGACTAATGCACGTTGATGTTAATAATTGTGTGAACGCAATTCAAGGATCGAGCAGTATTTTTTTTTCCTCAATGTATTATATATGGTTGGATAGAGCTCGTCGAGCTGAGTCAGAATATGCCTGTTTCGATCTTTCGTAATGTATCCGTGGAGAGAAATTTTCAAAAACTTCAAAATTTGTCTTTAGTTCAAAAAACCGTGAAAATCTCGGTAAAGTTAATTTTTTAAGCTCCAATCATATTTCGTAGCTTTATGAGTTATTTTATCTTGTTCAACGTGAAAAACTGAATAAGAAAACATGTGGCATGTAAGATGGCCTGAAAATCATGATTGCACAGACAGGTCCAAAACTTACCTATGTTCCGATTGTAAACATATCTAGCTTTTTTTGGTTAGCAGATGGAGCCACATTGCATACCTCATTCACATCGTCATACTACTCAGGAAAAAAAGTCGTATCCGTTTTGGCAAATATTGTTCCAGTGTTGAGAAAATTAATTCTTTTAAAACCGGTAGCTAAAACAAGGAAATTCACTTGTGTTTTGCAGTTTTCACCGTATAAAACTTTCATTTCTTATTGCTAAACGAATGTCATATTTGGAAAATATTTTAAGATAAGGACAAAACGTAAAAGTTTATAGCAACGATCTATTAAGGAGTGTCATTATACTGATATACAATATGATATAGAACGCATTCAATATTAACATATGAGGGAAAGCTTCGTAATTGATATATACATACAGCGGTGTATATATTAATGTAGATATGAATATACCGTAGAATGTTACATATCCAGATAAGATATGAATAGTCATCTATCTGTTTATGTATATAGTCTATACATTATGTCCTAGGAAACTACTAAAATATTTAAATAAACAGTTCATCTCGAATGCAAACTGTAGAAGATAGCTTTGTGTGTTAAATTCACGCATCTAGAATTCTAGCCTTCTTCATCTGCCTTTAGGTGTCGCCTAGTCATTCATCGCTCGTTTGTAATAGAAGAGTCGTTGGTCAAGACAAAGTGCAAACTAGAAAAGAATCAGAAGTTTTCAAAGATTCAGATGCAAAATGAAACAACTTTCGGTCATCTATGTTCTTCGCCAGACCGTTGGAATTGTTCTTCTCACAAACGTTTTTCTTCGAGGAAATAATCTTTCCCCG
>CAJNOQ010008466.1:0-11174 GCA_905250885.1 Didymodactylos carnosus | reverse complement strand
AACTCTTTCACTTCCTTTAACCCTTTGAGGACGGGGTTACTGTAGATACAAAAAATCAATTTTTTTGAAACGCTGATAGCTATATTTATTTAGATAAGTTAAAAAACAGATGTCTAAAAGTATTTCAGCGTATGATAAATCTCGAAAACAATCTGTAATGCAAAGTCCAACGTTACATTCGATGCATTCATATCGAGTTTTAGTACTTTTTGTGGCCCTGTTTGTTGTATTTGCCCACACTACACACCGTTTTTGAGGACTTTGACTTGTCAATGATGAAGGTATCAGTGACGGGAAATGGTGACCGATGAGTCGAATAGGATTGTCTCCAGCACTAGGTCGTCCTCTTGGCGCTTTCAGATACCCGTATGTTTCAATAATTTGACGAATTAGTTGTAGTCTAAAGTCACTTAGCTGAATATTTTGACGTGACTTTTGCTTGTGTAAGACATACGAGTTAAACACAATTATATCCAAAAGATGGAAGAAAATCTTTTTATACCATTTTACTGTTTTCCGAACACATTCGATTGAACTGATTTGCATGTCTGATCTGTCAACAGCGCCCCTGTTTTCATTATAGTCTTTGACAGAGGCTGGCTTTTGAATTAAGTCATTAGTTTCATAATGAGTTCTTCCAGTATTTACCATTTTAGGTTCATGTATGGTGGAAAACATGGTGACTTCTCTGTTGTCAAACCATTTTAACACAAGTATAATATCAGTATGTTGATAGTCGATCTCGCCTGTTTTCAATTCACTGGTAAAGTTCAACATTCCGATCCGATTCGGTCGTACTGTACATAGGCTCCAGTTAAATTTTCATGCAACAGTTCGAGCAGAGCTGGACTTGTATACCAACTATCCAGAAATAGATTGTGGCCTTTTTGAAGATATGGTTTCATCAGTGTCATTACAATTGATCCTGCGATTCCAGGGCTTTTATAATGTTGAAAATCTGTTTGAGATCCAGTGTAAACTAAAAACTCTAATACAAATCCAGTATGACAATCGCACAGAATAAAGATTTTTATTCCATATTTGTGCCATTTCGAGGGAATGTATTGTTTATAACTTAGGCGTCCTTTCCAAAGTTTTAAACTTTCATCGATACAGAGATTTCTGTAGGGAATCATAATGCGTCCAATTTTTTCTTTCAAATGTTGCACGACAGGTCTAAGTTTGAACAACTTATCTTCTTGATATAAGCTTTATTCTTTCAGAATACAAGCGGAAAATATTCCATTATAGTATTCTAAACTAAAACTATCGAAAAACACAAAATCAATTTTGTACGAATAGAGATTCGAACATGTGAACTTAGCTTTGTAGTAAACTACTACAAAACTAAATTCACCTTTCTGTATCTATATTCTGTACAACGATTGAAGCTGTGCAATCGACTCGATGTTATCAGTAGTAATTTTTTTGGTATGTTTTTTGTGTTCTGTTTTGATAACTTCTTCGGACTGATTCTCATTATCATTGAAATGCAGAAATTTCAGAAGGAGCAAAAATCTATCTCGTGACATGATATCGCCGAAGATTGGTGTTGCAATCAGACGATCAGTTGACCAGTAGTCTTTGATTCGGTGTTTTTTCACGTGAGCCATCAACATGAATGTTGCCAAAAAAAGGCATATTTCTTCGGGATTAGTTGGAGACCACTTTGCATGGTGTGATGATGTTGATGAACATTCATTTGCTAAGAAAATTATTCGTTTCATCAACAATAAGTTGTGCCAATTTTTGATCAAACAATAACTTGAATAGATTCAACGGCGAGTCCTCGTTCAAGTTGGTAGTTGTTCCACAATAGTTACTTTGAAAATTAAATAATTTTGGTCTAAAGATTACTTTCTGCCATGATCTTGAAATACGATTCCAGTTATTAAGTGAAAGAGTATTTTCGCTATCTGATACTTCCATTTCGCTTTCTGTATCAGGATCACTATCTTCGGAACTTTTGGATTCGTTTTCAACTTCTAATTCACTGTCAGACTCAGAATCATTGTAAATTTCGTTGGTTTCACGAGTAGTTGTTCTAGCTGTTGCCATTTCAATCAACAAAAGGAATAAATAACACGAAGTATCTGTAATCAATATGTCACGGTTTTTATTTTGATATATAGGTGCACCACGAGTAAGCAATAGAGAAATAATAATCAAACAGATGCAACGAGAGGAAGAATGATCATATGTATCGTACGATGGACAAACGAGAATCTACTAGGAAGAAAGAATGTCTGTGAACACGCACAAAAAATAGATTAGACATGTCAGAATGCATAACACAAAAGAATGAAATAAAGAAGAACGAATTTTATCTGTTACTCTAAATGTTCATCTACTCTTCTACCCTAATGTTACTCATTATGACTTTAATGGGAAATCCATCAACTTAACCAGTTAAATAGGAATTAAATAGAGAGTATCTACTTCTACTTTTTATCCTAACCGGAAGAAGAAATATTCGACATCGTGCCGAGCTATTTTTTAAAAATAGGTACCGTCTGACTTTTGAGATACAGAGTCACCAATGTCACTTCTTGGCTTCATCAAAATTAATAATCAATGAATAAGAATGTTAAATGATGAATAATAACTGCTCATCTACCGTTATATTTATCATTGTACAACGAAACATTCATATCTATATAACCCACCTAAATAGTTCAGTTAAATGAAACTTAGATACTTTTTTCTTTCTTTGCACACTATAGAGAGACAGATATAATGCAAGAAATAGAGAAAAGAACAAATTTTATCGTTTTATCAAAAGAAAGATTACACTCACTATGAAACTAGCGTTGATTCTGAAAAATTCCCAGATTAAAAAGTTAACAAGTTTGACGGTACCCTTCTCCAGTTTTTCTTGCAGTTTGAAGTACACAAGTTGTGCTCTATGCCAAGCTATTTTTTTAAAAAAGATATCACTTATTTTTTGAGTTATGAGGCGGCTAAAATTTAAGCGTAAGAAACGAGAATAATGAGCAAGCTGGTGCACTTTAGATTGTAAAGCAGACGTAATTAAGGATAATTTCTGATCTCTTTTTCCTTCTGTGTGTATATAAAAATAGATACAAAGCAAGAAACGAAGAAAAGAACAAATTTTAAGCTTTTATCCAAAAGGAGAATCGCGCTCGTTATAAAATGAGTGTACATTCTGACAACTTCCCGGATTGAAAAGTGTGAGAGAAGCCCAAGTTCTACATGTATTTTTCCCAGTGAAATCGTTACAATTACATGGAAACGGATCCATTTTACTAACTTTTATCTTTGATACTGACAGCTCTATTTCTTAAAAACTAAAAGAAATGTTTTTCTGAAAAGTATATCAATGTTCCGAATTATAATTCTCTTAAAGTTTCATTTATTCAAACTGGACGTAAAAGTGGCAACCTCGGACAACCAAGTTAAACTTGGTTGTCCGAGATCGAACATCTCATTTTGTGGAGAAATTGAAGGGGCTATCGAATGATATGGTTGGAAAACTTCCGAAAAGGAATTTTAAGGTTACTAGGTTTTCTAGAAAGCTGAGTTTTTCAAAAATCTGTCTCAAGATTCCGAGGCCTAGCATAACGTTTCTTTATCGAAATATATAGAACTCGACGCGCTCTTTCATTTGATATCAATTTCAAGGTTCTACGTTATGGAATGTGGTCACCAGACGTTCTGCAAATTAGGCCAAATCCGGCAGAAAATGCATTGTTCCGCTGCGAGGGTAAAATGACTATAACTGTTTTCTAACAAGACTAGAGACCTGTGGTTTTCACTATCCGGTTTAGCTTGCTGAGCTCTATAATATAACGCAGGTCTCGTCACTGACGTCAAAGGTCGATGTAAATGGTGATAGGTTTTATATGGATTGATCCCATCCGCCGATGTCGAAAACAGCACTCTGCAGTAGTAATATCCGAAAAAGTGAGTGCTCACATTTCCAACTAGAAATGAGTCACCCACCATTTTTTAGAGTTTTGAAAGAACTTTCTTTGGATATATAATGTAGACCGCAACCTGGGTTCTTTCACAGTGAAAAAGTTGAAATACTATCGTGGCCTGTGCTGAAAAGGGCATTTTTAACAGTAACATTCCAGAAACGTGAGTATTCGCAATTACCGCTCCCTTGGCGTGTCTATGAAGACACAATGCCCCGTTTCTGACACTAGTCCGGTAGGAGTGGTGAGAGTGAATGTAGAATTGAATTAAAATTTGAATAATTGAATAGTTGAATTTAACTTTTGAGTTCTACACTTCTCAACTAGTAACACTTAGAAAAGTAATTTAATGTTGTCTAAAATAGTAATATTTATTTTTAAAGAAAAACTGTATATTCTCAATAGTTGAGCACACATGTGCGTCGGTGTGTAGCAGCTTTGACACATAAAAGCAATGAAGCATTGTTGATTTAGATTTCCATGTATCCGTATGTTCGTCCTTCTTAAATGGTTATCAGAAGTTAAATAATTGAATATTTCTCTCGCCTCTCTCTATATCACGTGTCTGTTCTTTCAATCATCCTTTAAAACACAATCTGAGCAAATATTGTAGGATTGATTTGCAATGGTGAAACTTAATTTGAATACGACTAGCCTGCTTCTCGAGTGAATCGCCACTTGTTGGATACAGTACAACATCGGAAGTGAGAGATAGGATCTCATTCTCTAAAAAGTATTCTCTATAGTAGTTGCACTACCTGCTATTTTTAAAAAGTCATATGGAATGTCTCATTCACAACAGTCAGAGATTTGTAAAATTTCTTTTTTTAAGGGAAAGATCTATATGGTTCTATATTCATGTGACATTCAAATTCAGTTTAACATCTACGTCTAGTTGCAACAAGTTCCGTGCTAATTCTATGCACCTGAGTTTGATCAAGCGTTTATTATCGTCGCCACTGTTGTGTTCTCTATGCCTCGAGACTTGAGAATAGCCACTGCTACCACCAGATGAATCGAAGAATGAGACTGAACATAATTAGTTTTATTCATTTATTCCAAGCTGATCTAGTAAAGCCTGTTGTCGACCTTTCGTTTTTAAAAGAGAGAAAAAGAAGAAGATATACGAATATATAAAGAAGAAGAATATGAGCTGGTGACAAGGTTCTCAAACGCATACCCATATAGAACAATTGACAAAATACTAGGCAGATGTCATGATTTTCACCTATCCTGACACTTTAAAGGGCTTCTTTGACGCTTCTACTCAGATCCGGAATGTTAATAGGTAGAGACTTTTCTGTGCTTCAAATGAGCTATAAATAAGCTTTTCAAAAGTATGCACATATAGGACAATTGCCGAAGTACTGGACAGATATCATAAGTTTCACCAATCTTAAGGCTTTGAAAGAATATTTCTTCCGCACATCTCTACCCGGACACGAAATGATTTATATATCGAAAGATACAGAATTTTCTGGGCTCCAGAATCAACTACAATATTTTGTTTTAAAAGTTCTCCCTTATAGATTATTGGCTGAATACTGAATGGATATCCAGATTTTCACCCATAGTGATATATAAAAATAATCACAGTATCTTGCATAAATAGAAATTAGGAATTGTCTGTATTTAAAAAAATACAGAATTGAAAGGGCTGCAAAATAAGCTATAGTGCGTTGTTCAAACCTTAAGTTTAATAGACTTACCGGCAAAAAAAGGAACGGATAGAATGGGTTTGACCTGTGAACTCATATGTACATAACCCTGAGATGTTATTTTTTAAGTGTTCTCATCGACTTTCTCGCCCGCATCTCGTTCACGGTTTAGCAAATCGCTAGCACTTACTTAAATATACATACATCAAATCGTGACATCAAACGGTTAACTCAAGCACTTTAGTCTTCTAGCACGTAATTTGAAACATTATCCGTTAAAGCGGCAAACTTGTTTTTTTCAGTCCTTCCTTTTTCGAATGTTCTTACCTGCGTTCTTGAATTTTCCGCTACCTCCAACACTTTTCTTTTACTTTTGTCATTTGCAACTTTTCAGTTTGCGGTAAATTTTGCAAACTCTCTTCTGCATGAGTTTGCAGTAAACGCAAGTCTGCATCCTACGAAGCAGCATATTCGGCTGGAGATGTCAAATTATCATTACGTTCTCATGTAACTCTTTTTTAAAACTTCATGTATTTTAGCTAAAATACTGTATTTTTTCAAAATTGTATGGGTTTTCTGCTAAAACCTTTCGGTTTTTGGGAAAATTACAAAGAAAACGGAACCTGTACCCGACCACTTCGTTCATGTACTCAACCTTCATGTGGGGTTGCACATCTCTATCTCTGATTTAGAAAAAATGAATTTTCTCAGCAGCGGAACAAAATTTTAAAAAAAGCGAATCATACTTTTAAAGCTGGTCGCTCAGGTAATCGAATGGCGTGTAAATGAATGTTCCCAGCGACTTATACAAAATACTAGATAGGTGTACCAGATCGTATTCTCACCTAGACCGTCAGATGAATAAGAAAACAGTAGTTGTAAAAAGCAGAAAGACACGGAGTAAAATCATGTGGGATGAATGAAAAATAAAACTGAAACTATACTCTGTTTGGAAGCTAAAAGTTTTCCTTTAACTCATTTGTGGTGCTTACCAGTGCTATATTGATCTTTTCATTCAGCCTTTGAATGAGTACACAATCAAATGTTTATTATCATACAAAATTAAATAAACATCAGCATATTTCATCGCCACCTTCTACAAATATGCAATCGATTAATTATCCAGCACATTCTATTTCTCGCTCTAGTTCTCATGATTCTAATGATGAAGGTTTTTTCAGACAGTTGTACACAAGAAAAATAAACACCAAAACAATTATAACAATCATCCACAGACGCCGTAGCAACAGCAGCATAATGTTAGTTCTATTAATAATACTAACACGACAATGAACCCAAATAAAAAATCTTGACGGCAGATCTTGATAAAAACTTAAAAGATTTCTTAAGTTTCTGTTCAGTTCTTTCAAGATCTTATAAGGATTTATCGATATCTGACAAGATTCTGAGATCACCTTACAGTTCAAGATTGTCGACAAGTTTTGTTACAGAATCTGTGCTTTAAAAACTTCATCAAGATATGGAACTGATTCTAACGAAGCAATTATTTCGTTATTAATTTAATTAGCAGAATCTTCACAGATTTTCGATATCTGTATAAATCTTGATTAGTTTTAGGGTTGGTTAGGTATTATTTTCATTTATTTTTATTTTTATCTACTGTATTCTATAGGGCACGCTAAAGTACTGTACTGTACCAACAGTACGCCAAAATTCACAGTTCTTTCGGTAACGTTCAGACAATACCAGAACTGTTCAGTCGAACGTTACGTCCATCACGAACTTGTAAATTTCTCAAATTTTTTAAAGTGCGGATTATATATAGATATGTCAGAGTCCAGATTAGGATGCAGGCCAGATTTGAATTTTATCGAAGATATCGAAAACATACCAGAACAAAACCGTTTATCTGGAAACTCAGTTTGCATAATTACATCAGATAACGGTCCAGATTGGTCACATAAATGTTGTGGAAATATTTTTAATTCTAGTACATTATGGGAGGAACTTAATTTAGATATTCTTATTATAATTTCTCAATTCTGATCCTCTCTAGTTAAGTACAGAATTTTTCCAGTACACATATTCAGGCACAATGAAACATTAAAGCTGAACATCATTGCCTTATGATTTTACAAAAACAACGCTATAGAGAAATAAACGCAGAATATAACACCAAAAACATACAATAACCTATCCAAAACGCCAGCCAAAACAAATTTCTGGAAAGGAACAAAAAAACAAGGAATGAAAATTCTCATCCTCGAACATTCATCTTCTCGAACACTAAAGGACAAAATAAAAAAACAGGGGAGCGCAGTTTTAAAAAAGTTCAAACTTCAAATTTTAAAATTTAAAAAAACTTTAGATTATGAGTTGGAGAGTTAAACCTTTTTTTAAAATGAAGCCCATTAAATTCTGAATAAACCAACTAATTTGAAATATTTTTAGAGACAAATGTTTCTTTTAAAAAAGTCACTTTCTGTAAATGGATGTGTGAAAAGCCGTCGTTTTCTGGTAAGCCTATTTCCGGCACTTTTAAAATTATTTTGAGTTAGCCATCAGAAAGAGCATCTCTCAAAACCCTTAAGTACCGAGATTTAACAAAATCCGTGCTGCTGATCTTGAGATTGAATTTTCATGTCACATGAGTCATTTATCTCACCTCAACGACAATCTTTCAGTCGATTCTGGGGATATGTTTTCTAATTTTTTGTATTTTCTTGGACAAGCTTTCGACTATTTTGGTTTATGAAAAAATGATTAACAAATGAGATTTTATTTCAGTTTTACGACTATTTTTTTATTATACGACACGTTGTGAAGACATCCGTAATTTTAGAGAATTTCTCTCTCGAAAATGTGGACACATAGAAAATCTTACGGATGTCTTCAATCGATTGTTTCTAAGAAGCGATCCTGTCATAAATTATACTGTACAACACTCTTGGGCAACAAGAAAAAGAAAAGACAAAGACAAAACAGTCTTGACTTGCAACAATGAAGACGATAGCCTCTTTCACAGTATGCTGTAGATAGTTAATTATTTCGAATTTTTATTTCTCTTAGTTTTTTTGCATTAATTTTAGTTTTTTTAGCGTATACATAGCGTCTACAAAAGGTGATTTCTAGATCTGTTAAATTTAATTATATTTAGTAATTTTACAACCGCCTTCTTAGTTACTAGAGATTCAGACAGAATTCATTTCTGAAAGAATCAAAGAAGATATCACGATCGGTTTCGACCTTTCTTAAGGGTCTCGTCAGGTGGTTTCCTTCGAGAAAGACAGAGTTAAGGCACGACAAGCAACACAAACTCCGTCCATACCGTATGAGGGTGTTACTATTCCTTGTTCTTATCGAACAAAGAACGATAACTTTCACACGACGAGAGCGAAGCACGATATCACTGTACAATGCACATGTTCTGCTTCTCTACATTAAGTATTTCTTTTCGTTCTATCAGAAATGACTCATCCTTCAGAGAACTGGACTTCCAGAAAACCTTCTGAGCGATTCTGAAAAACCTTTCGGTTTCTAGATTCGAAATCAGCGTACTTAAAAGCCTATAAGAAATGATTTTCGAAGCAGAACTATGTATTTTTACGGCCATTTGGTCTCTGGAAAACCAAGGATATCTAGAAAACCTTCAAGTAGTTTTGAGTTCTTCATAAGAAAGAGCACATGCGAAGACCTATAGAAAAAGTATTCTTTAGTGTATTGGAGTCTTTTAAAACCAAATGTCCACGCGCCTATCAAAAATTGCCCACTGTGCACTGTGATACGAACAGTGTTCGTCGAACACTCAGTCAGTCAGTCAGTCAGACAATCAGTCAAACAGATAGCCCTCATACAGATAATCATCACATACAGATAGCCAGTCAGTCACTCACGCAATCAACCAAACATATAGTCGAATGCAGAGAGACATCCACACACCTAACAGCTCGCAGAGACTTCTGATTCATACTACTTTTTCTATGTAGAATGAGAAGTCGCAGCGATGTGGACTTTCCCATCATATGTACTCACCAGAACAAAGTATTGTCAACATTATTAACTCTTGGATCAAATTTAGATTCTCTTGAATTGGAAAGTGAAACTTCTCAACAAATTATTGAAGTGTTAAAACAACAACAATTAAAGAAAATAGTTAAATTAAAATGTGAATGCCATTTTAAATGTACAGTATTTGTAGCGGAATTATCACAGCTTCTGCTGAATTTACAATTTCTTAACTTGGAAAATACTTCTACATGTGGAATTACCACTGAGTTGTTTAGTCTAGAGACAGTGGTAAAAGAAAAATATTTTAAGAAATTATTTAGTTTAAAAATTGATATTCTTCGCAACAAACAAGTCAACAGTAATAATGAAACTATTGAACAAGTTGCATTTGAAACAATTGAAAAGTGCTCGAATATAAAAAAATATCTTTTTCTTCATAGGATGACCTAAAAAATGAAAATAGAAAAAACGATTAGCTTGAGACAAACATAAAACACTGTGGGGCTTAATTAAGTTGTCTATTCGACGCTAAAAAAGCTATACAGTTAAACTCAAAATGCCATTAGTAGGAGCAGAAATGTTCAAAAGAAACGATAGTGGGAAGTTCACTCAAAGTTTAAACGAAAGAGTCACATACACCAGAAACCTTATACATCTTCACTTTATTATAGATAAAATGGTTGATCATATTGTAAGCTATTACATACCGTGAAGTGTTACAAGCAATAAATTTGCTACTCGCTTAATCAGCACCGCCTATAAAACGACGTCTGAAAATGTCGATGAGTACAAAATGTTAGTTAGGAAAAAGTTAGCAGAAAACACTTCGGAAAATTTGGGAAAACCCTATACTCCACTCGTTTCAGATCAGTGATCACGAATTTTCGAAGAGAAAATTTTATTTAGGAAGTGTTTGAGACGAAAAACTATGATTTTATACGCATTAATACATGTGATAAAACTAGAGCATACGTTCTGGTTTTCCGAATTTCACGATGTTCTGAACCCTTTTCTTACAAATTATTTAGTGTAATTTGTAGAGGATTAGACGTTCTATAAAGTGCACGATAAGAGAATGTGGTCGGCAACCTTTTTCGAGTTCAAAATTGGCATCCGAGTAAAAATAGTTGTGTTTTGAAAATTGAAAATTCCAGAAAACGTTCATATCCACCCCCACCCTCATGTCAAACAACACCTATCGGAATCGGGAGAACAAGGTGAAACAATGACAAACCAACATGGCTATAAAAAAGTTCATTCATCAAATACTATATAAAACACTACAAACCGTTCTTCAACGAGGACCTGAATCTGTTTATTTTGCTGATCAATATACACTAGTACTCCTAAAATACAATTACCATAATTAACTCATAAAACCCCAATTTGTTCAATCAAATTCGAATACACATCAGGTGAACTGACCATTTTTCTCGCTAATCTAATATCATTTTTCCCTTATATACATCATGGTAACTAGTCTTGCTACTGTGAACTCAATTTATCAACATATATAGAGTTTTTTTATCTATACATCACAAAAAATTCATGCTAATGATTTTATAATCATTTAGATTTTCTTTGCCATCTGACGAGTTCTGTCTTTGCC
>CAJNOQ010008465.1:0-11175 GCA_905250885.1 Didymodactylos carnosus | reverse complement strand
CCCCCGCTAAAAAAAAAAAAAACCACAAAAAAAAAAAATTTTGCCCCCGATTCTGTTCCCCATATAAAAAGTCGGTTTTGCGCTAATGTTTCATTCAGGATCTGCATGTTCAGTAGCTAGTAAATTCGCTAAGGAAGCGATTTGGAATCTCAGAGTGGCGGGACTAATGGCTAATAGTGGATGATCTATAGACAGTACAAGATGATTTTTTTTCACGTATACTATGTAAAAGGATAGTCTATGTGTATAGATTCGATGGCTCAGTAGGATAGAGCAAAGTATGATGAATATTCTTTCCATCATCGTGGGTTCGATTCACACTTGAACCTTTTTTGAATCGAATTCTTTGTCTATAGATGATCCACCATTCGCCATTCGCCCCGCCACTCTGAGATTCCAAATCGCTTCCTTAACGAATTTACTAGCTACTGAACAGCTATTGGCTGATTTTTGCAGATCCTAAATGAAAAAACTTTATAAGCTCCTATTCTTGTTTTTACTTTTTTGTAGGCCGACATCAGCGATCAAACAGAACGCAGAGATGGGAGAAGGTACAAAGTTTGTCCCGAGATCTTCTTAGCTATGAAAAAGTTATGCTTGACTAAGTATGTCCTCTAGTTTTTTACTCCCTTTATTCCCTTTAGTATTTTAAGTGATAAACTGAGAGTGAGGGCAATAGTTCTGATATGCGTGAAACAGAAAAGTAAAAGGGGCAAAAGGAGTAAAGGGAGTGAAGAAAGTAAAAAACTGAAAGGAGTAAAGCCAGTAAAAGACTAAAGGGTGTAAGATACTAAAGGCAGTAAAACACTTAAAGGGCTAAAAGTGTGACAGATATAAAAGTACGAAAGTATAATAACACTAATTAGCTAAAATGAGAGAAGTAGCCTTGTATGTAAGCTACGTATTCTGCGCTACTGTAGTACTGTGTCAAGATATACACGATGCGACCAAGTTTATAACTTTCTCAAATGAGGAGAGTAAAATATTTGAATGATTGAAACACAGACAAGTGAGAATAAAGTCGTAACCCATGCAAATAGACTCGCCCAGGATGGAAGATATCCAGAGACGACATAAACAATAGGAATAAGCAGATGAGGCAAAGCTACAGTCGTCACAAAAGTGAGCAGAATGACAAGACGTTTCAAAATAGTCAAATCGCGACGCATACTGAAATTTTGACTAATGGTAGTCAATGCTGCACTACGTGTGCGAACATGATAAATAGTGCAGGCGTAACAGATCATTGTCAAAATAAATGGAATTATATAAATAACTGACAAACAAATTAATGTTCCACGCAGATTGGTTGGTGCAAGCTGACAATAAAAATCATTGTGTAGATATTCAATGTCACCGAAGAAGAGACTTGGAAATGTTTGCAAAAAACCGAAAATCCATTGAGCGATTGAAGCAATTGCGTAAAGACGAAAAGATCGAAGCGCGAGTCGTGTATGAAATACGATTCGGGAAAGTCGATAGATGGCTTGAAGTAAAAATGAGTAGAAGTACACAGATCCGCTTGCATAAACGATATAAGATTTCATGCGACACCACCATCCATCGAATGAGCTGTTTGAATGTAAGTGTCCATAAATTGAGTGGATACACATGTCCACATAGACAAGAGTAGAGCAGAAAAAAGCTATATACGGATTGGCAATGAGCAAACAGTCAATACGATCTGCTCTGATAACTGATCGTCGAAAAAATATGATTGAAAGTACAAAAATTGACATACACATTCCGATCACAGCACATATGAGGAAGATCGAGAGCAGAATACCGCTTTCAAGTTGTATTGACATGTGTTCAAAAATTCGCGATGGGCAGGATACCAGAAACCTCTACCATTTAATTCATTAAGATATCGAAAACGTGTGGCGTTGCCTTTTCTATGCTTCAAATCTATGAAATGAAGAAAGTGCAACACTTTTCAGACTAAAGAAGAGCAAAGACTTTCAAAGTATACAGACAGAATCAGCTTCGCTTTTGGCTAAAGGAGGAAGGACGAAAAGACCACTTTCCTGTCAGCGATATTTTCTGGAAAACAGCATATACATAAACAGAATTGCTCCACCCTTCTGCTTTTAAACGTGATCAAAATCTAGATTTATAGGGCCTTCTTGTGTGGCACCGCCAGGTCAAAGATTCACGACCGTAAACTATAGTGTTTCGTCGTATTTTGACGTAAATCCGGCCAACGTTTTACGTCCATCGTAAACGACGTCGAAATACAACGGTCGTAACGGCTGACGTAATACGGTGATCGAGTTTTCGTCAAAATACGACGAAACACTGTAGTATACGTCGTAATTTGATGTATACGACCGTATAAGACGGTCGTAATCATGGACCTGGGCCTTTATTCTTTTCCAAAATGCGACTTCGCCCTTCAGCACAAATAAATTGGACCAGTTTCAGCAAAATGTGCCGTACTTGACGTTTTTACGATTCTTTGATTTATGGGACAAAACGATACACTAACATTTCCACGAACGACACTACCGCGAAGCACATTATCGCGAAGACTTGT
This sequence comes from Didymodactylos carnosus, assembly GCA_905250885.1. NCBI lineage: Eukaryota > Metazoa > Rotifera > Eurotatoria > Philodinida > Philodinidae > Didymodactylos > Didymodactylos carnosus. The sequence goes on along the minus strand of CAJNOQ010008465.1, from coordinate 8,639 downwards.
TCATTGGAAAAGAAGCATGAATGACCCTTGCTTTGTATTTTGTACATCATGTTTTGGCACCTGAGTTAAGTTACGTGGTGAATACTCATTATCTGCTACAGTTACAGATTTACAGTTTTGCATCATGAAAATATATTTTGTGTGAAATTAATTTTCGAGCTCACTTTCACACCGTCAAGCAATGAAACTGGATATCTGGAACTGTATCACTTAATGACTATTCACCACAGAACATTGCTGATGTTTGAAAAAATGATATGCAAAATATTAAAAACCAGGCTCATTTATTTTTTCCAATAAATCAGTCTTCGCGGAAATGTAGTGTCAGAGGACAAAACGACCTCATACCTATTACAATTTTTTTTAATATCGTGAATCTGCTTCGATAAAAGCGCTCAACACCCTCACTTTGACACCGCTGAACGCGAATCTTATGTTCATTAATTAGCACAGTTTGCATGGCGTAACGATCTCGTCTTCGAAAAAAGGATGATTGATGCATTTCTCACGATTTGTCTTCATTTCGTAAGAAACGCTCAACTAACTTCGGTTGTATTCTCAGTTGATTACTTACGATATTGGTTTCATTATTTTGTCGTATTACCGTTTGATCGTTGCTATATGATCTTTTTTTTCACTAGATGACTAACATTTGACCGAACTTCTTTCTGCTCTTTCTATCTCACCCTTTTACGAAGATTTTTTGCATCTCTGATTTCCTTTCAATAGTAGTCATTCGGATAGTAATGAAAGGAAGTAATAAAAATAATGAAAGGAAATCAGAGATGCATAAAATCTTCCTAAAAGGGTGAGATAGAAAGAGCAGAAAGAAGTTCGGTCAAATGTTATAAAAAATGCTATAAAAATAATAAAGGGAAGTTTATTCAGAGACGCAATTTTCAGTTCAAAGTGGAGATGGGTGATTTTTAAAACATGAGAATCGTGATAGGGGATGAGAAAGATTTAGCTTCTTCAATCTCCACGAGTATAGAACCTGAGATCTCCCATTTAGCTGTGTATTCTGGGACATTGCTGTGTCTTGAATGCACTATGTTCTTTAACCCTACAGAACCCGTTGTATCCTAATATAAGGGTACACGAAAATAACTAACACAACTCGACAACGATACACGCTAGATACTTGCACTTTCAACAATCGAAAGGGAGTAGTTTAGCCTATATTTTCGTAAGTAAGACCGTTTCCTAGAAACATTTGGTCGCTATCAGCGCACAATCGGTAAAGTGATATTCAAAAATATCATAGAGTATGCACCTCAAAAGTACCAAAATCGTTTCGTATAAACAGTTCATTGGCCGCCTCAGAAACAGTTTTTGATCGTTACATACAGTCAGACTTATAGTGCTGTATTGAAAATACTCATAGTTTGATAAAAGCAGCATCCATAATAAAAATTAATAATACTCAACGTTTCGACTGCCCATGCAGTCATTTTCAAGAGAACATACTGTACATGAAAACCAGAAATAAAAAAAAACATGTATATATATATATGTATATATATCAATCGTACTCACTGAATAGAAAGAGAAAGAATTTTCTTCTTCAGTCTTTTCGATTCTACTAGAAGAAAAATAGTTTTCACGGCTGTACTGTCTTATTATTTTTTTCTCATTTATTCTGCCACCTCCTGGATCAAAATCATTTTTTACTGTTTTTTATTAGATCATTTAGAAACACAACTAGCGGTACAGATCTAACCATACCGTTTAATTAACGAAATAGATAAGGATTTTTTAACTAACAAGCAATATTCAATATTATCTCGGTCTATTATACGCCAGTTGTCTCAGTCTATTTTATCAAAAGAATTATCTGCATGTTTTTGCAGAGCTGAGTTATGGGCAAGTGAGATTGTATCATAGTCATCTTCTCCATAGTCAAAAACGTGACGATCAGGAAGATTCATACTCTTTGTTTGATGCGTTATTCTTTTTGAGGCTTCTGCTTTTGCTGCTCTCGATAAATAAATTCTTCCTTATTGAATTACTGATACTACACTCTTTTGGGTAACAGAAAGTGTAGCAAGATCAGGTTTTCCGAGTCTATGTTCTCAAAACCGTCTACATGCTGTCGGACCCTTTTCCCAACATAACGTGAATCTCAATTTTGACATGTCATATATTATATTCGATTGTAAATCAGGAGGTACTCTATCCTTAGAATTAAATGAATTTTGAACTGAAATCCATGGTTTTTCAATAATTGTCAACTGTAAATCAGGCCAAATTCGATTAGTAAATTTCTGTAAATAATTTCTAAACATTCTGCTGCTACTTTCAATAAATGGAAGCTCTATCAAACTCTCTTTCTCTCATTGACAGCTCTTTTCCTGTTTGTGCTGGAATAATTATAACATTTACTTAATTTTATGCCAATTAAATTATCGACAAAAGAGATCGAATAACCGCTTTTTAATGCTATATTTCTAATGTTCTTTAATTCATCATTAAGTAACTACTGTGAAAAACAAACATTAATAGCTCAATGAACCATACCGGAGATAACGGATCGTTTGTAAGGCAACGGTACACATGAATCCCATTTCATAATGAGATCAGTAAACGTGCTCTTTTGAAAAATAGTAATTAATTAAATTGTGGATGCTGCTTTTATCAAACCCTGAGTATTTTCAATACATCACTATAAGTCTGACTGTATGTAACGGTCAAAAACTGCTTCTAAGGCGACCAATGAAATCAGCGCAAAACCTGCCTATACGAAATGATTTTGGCACTTTTGATGTGCATACTCTATGATATTTTTGAATATCACTTTACCGATTGTGCGCTGATAACGACCAACTTAAAATGGCTATATCTCACAAAATAAAAACCGGGACATTGGCTTCTCGACTGATTTATATGTTTGAACATGTGTAGAATCTGAAAATAACAACCGTGATCCATGGGAATAGCCCGTTTCCAATAAAGTTTTCGGCACAAAATTGGCAAAAACCGGAAAAACTGTGTTTTCGTTTTCAAAGATGGCCCTCACCAAACTTTCCAAACAGGCTTAGGAAAATGAAAACTACATTTTCTGAGAGATTCGATGATGAGGAGTACGTTGCACTAATTGGTTTTGAGTTTCGACTTTGCTTTCGTAGAGAAAACTGCATCAAAATGGCATGTATTTAATTGCTCAGTATTTCATAACGGATGCTCAGTATTTTTTTATCAGTAAAAAGTTATTTTTTGCTTGGCAAACAGTTTGAAAAGCTCAGTAATTAATTTAAAAAGATTTAGTATTAAGTGTGTGTGTGTGTGCCATGCTGTACAGCATAACGGTCGCGAAAATTACCCGAAACCGCGTTTCCAGCTCCAGTTCCAGTTATTACAAATGAGAAAAAACGGTTCCGGTTCGTCGTCATCAGACAGATATAAAAAGTTTAAATATATTTTGAGAAATTTTCACTATTGGATTGTTGAGATTAAAGACGCCACATATTTCAATATTAAAGAAAACACGATTCCAAAGTGGTTTTTCCACGGTTCACCTCACGCTCATCCCGCACTCGAGCCTATAGCTACAGCCAAATTCGACACTCTCCATTCCATTCTACACACACAAATTATTAATTTACTGAGCAGACATGATAGTTACCGAACACGAAATTTTATACTGATAGTTTGATTTATTTACTGGTGATTTCGTACATAATACTGAGAAATAAATTATATTGAGCGCTTACAAAAATATACTGAACATTTACAATAAAATACTAAGCATTTAATTTGTTCCCTTTCAAAATGACCTTATTTCTACATTTCTGCATGATCGTAAGACAAGCTGTTCTAGATGATCGAAGCACTTTCAAGGATTGATACAATGGCATAATTTGTTCCTCTGAGTGCCTAGTATATATCCCAAAAGTTTCGGCTCGATCGATTCAGTGTTTGCCAAGAAAATTAAGTTCCAAAAATCCATAAAAACCTGAAAAAAATCCATCTTTCGACCGATTTTTGAACCATGCGCAAAAGTTTAAAAAGATTTTAAATAACATATTTGGAATCAGCGTCTCATTCTCTATCGAATAAGGTAGGTTTTCCCGTGTGCACAACACTTGACTGTAAAGTGTGTGATGATGCCAATGGAAATGCCCCAATTTTGTAGCTCCTTTGTTAACCGTGTAAATGGTTCATTCTCTTTCAGTCGTCAGGTTGTTATATCTTCCAATCGATCGTTGGTTCAGCTTCTATAAATCGTTGTCAACAGGTATTTAAGGATTAAATGAGCTTCACTGAACAAAAATTGAGTATAATGAATAGGATAAATACACCACGCGAGTCATAGGACAAGACTCGCGGAGCGACTATAATAAATTAATATCGATCTCGCCGCGACTTCGCGACTCTAGTATGGTTACGGCGCGACGATAGAGAATGGATCACGATCGCGATATGGCAATCGAGAATGGCGTATGCTCACTCTTGCTGGCAAGACCATTGACTTGGGTAGCTAATTATTTGGGTATAAATGTACAATGTTATGAATCATTGCTTTATATAATTGCTGCCACTTGCCGTAGATGATGGTAAGATCAGTCATGACCTTACTTTGCAAGATATCTGAGGGGAGGGGGAGATTCAATGTTCTTTACGAAATTGAGAATTCGTAGCGTACGTTTTATTAAACGATTTTCTTCGAACCAGTAAAACGTTTTGCTTTTTGGATACAACTTGTGCTTTTGATTGATCTTCAGCCTTTTTATTCTGTTTCAACTTAAATGAGAAATGTACAAAAATAGTGTCTGAAATATTGTTTCCACTATTGCAAAATCATCAAAAGTGCTTCTGGCTTTGGCGAAAGATGGAAACAGAATAGCCATTCTATCTGTGACAACTGCAGTAGCATTCACTGGACTGAATTCATAGAATCTTTCGCCCCAGCTGGGTGCTAGTTGTGCTGCGATTGACTTTTTCTCATGTTCTTTTAAAAAGATGCGTGCTGAATGCATGATCAACATTAGAATTTGAACAGGGGCGGTTTTTTTACAGTAGCATTTCTCTGAATTGCAGCCACACGCCTTTCTCGTGCTTTGGTTGCAAGTGATTTCTTTCTGGCCATACTTTAAATTTGTGCACAGTATTTTGTTACTGATACAGTTTTGCAATTTCCTGCCGTTTTTCGGCAAGTTTGTAGGTAAACACTGAGATTAGTTTTGCCAAGTTGCGAGAAACCCGGTTGCTTAAAAACAAACTTTCATTGTGGATTCCTCAACTTATCAGAGAAATACAAGTTGCTCTAGAAAACTTTCGCTATGGCTTTCTCTACGTACCTCCGACTTAGTGAGATACGTGACCTGAGCGAACTAACTCGAGCACGATGAGTTATCCGGCGACAACCATTCCGCGTCAAAAATTGATTTTCCAATTGTCCGGATTAGTGGCTGACTTGATTTCTTCTTCACATCGACATTCAATACAAACTGGTAGTTTTTAGCTCCTACTGTTGCTTCAAACGTTTCAATCAGGTTTTTAATTGTGAAATTCGTATGTAATTGATCTAAAGTCAATGGCTGCCGTGTTACCGGACTTGTACCGTTTTTGTAGATCCAATCAACAATCGCTTGTCGTTCATATGTGTGACCATCTTCAGCCAAAACTGGATCGTGAAAGAGGTCAAGAGTAATTGGACAGTGAAAAGAATCATGATCAGTAGCCGTAAAGTGTATAATACCACATCAACTGTGGATTGCTATAAATGTGAGAAGAAAAAAGTTACTGTTAATTGTCTTCTCTACAGGTCATGTGTGTTGACACAATGTTTGATTCTATTTTCTGTTCTGTTCTGCTCTTTCTTCCGGCGTCATGGCGTTATAAAAATAACAAGAAAAATAAAAGTTACGGTGCAAACAAGATGTGCATATAGCTTTGAAATTCTTGAGCTGATGTGAGATTATCGTCAACAGTCACAACATCACAATTCATTAAAATAAGGTCAGCAAACTCACTGACGATTTCCGTTACTATTGAATGCATTTTCGAACATAATTCCAAAGCGTAAAATACGATTAATATTTAACCAATACATGACGAATAATCGATAATAGTCACAATATGATGAAAAGTACAATTTATCACTCTTTTAACAAGGTGAATTGAACATATTTTTGTTTTGGATAAATAATATCGTTGTTAATAATTCGAACCGAATGTTCAAGTTTATACAGAACTAAATGCTGTTTTTATGAATGAGGCACAGAAAGAGAAAAAACACCTGTGCAAGTATTAAGAGCGTATATAGAGGTATTTGTATATGCAGGTACATCTATAATTGCATAAATCAATAACGCTTAATCCATAATGCTTGGATGTCGTGGATTGAACTCTTTCTTTCAACAAATGCACAAAGCAGAAATAATATTGAAAAGAACGTCTGTGATTATAATATGGTCGATTAGCTTTGTATTAATGCGGACTTGAGTAAAAGTTCATTGAATATTCTTCTAGAGAATTGTGGCGCAATCAGTGACAAGGTTCTTATTTTCGAGTATATAATTCATAAACGAATAGATCAACATTTTCCAGGTAATTGTTATAATAAAGCCACATGATAAACTAGAATGCTGCCCACAAGTTGCGATCTCGGCAGACACTGATTATATTAACAGAGACAGCGAGATCTTTAAAAAATTGAAAAACTTTATTCCGATGACTTATAGTAGTAATAAAGTTTTAATTATTATTTAAAAGAAATTAGTATAAGTCAAACGATTCCTAAAGGGTTTATGCTTATATGGTAAAACACTAGAGTAAAATCTCTATAATGCTACAAGAGAGGACGCAATAAATCTCCTGAAGAAAAAACTCGTGCTTGTTCTTTCTGCTAGTTGTGATTATCTCAGATCGCTTCAGTAATTAATTAATTATAACTATTTGGTATTTCTTCTCTTTTTAATTAACAAATCTGTTTTTTCTTTTTTTTTTGTTCTCTTTTTTTTTGTTCTATTCTGCTGGAATTCTCTTGTCTTGATTTCTCTTTTCGCTTTCTTCTTTCTTCTACTAAAAATCTCTTGTCAGCATTTAAATGTCTTTCTACTTTTGTGTATAATTATAGGAACAAAGAATTAAGTTATATTTCGTCTCAAGAACAAATAAATGTACGAAAAGTTTCAAAGTCCCAAAAACATTTTACTTATACTTGTGTAGCTTCTGGCGCCGAATCTGAACTTATGTTTGAAAAAAGAACGTGCACTTGTCAATCTGCAGTAGCTAGAGAGTATCCTCCCGTGTTTAGAAGTTTTCTAGTAGCTGGCTAGATCATGTCGTGCACATTTTGCAAAAAAAGGATTAAACAAGAAAACAAAAGAACGATTTAATTTAAATATTATTGAGTATAAAACTGCCACAAAGATCATCTAGATTTTAAACAAAAATCAGTGTAAGGTTTATTCAAGCTTTCGATAAGAGACACTTATCATCATCAGGAAAAACAGAAAAAATTGAAATGAAATCTCTCTATATATACTATGATTGCTAATTGAGAGAAACTCGATAGAAAGAGAACAAGAAAAGGCTAACACTAATTGATAGACTATCGATAGAGAAAGGACGGCTACTTCCTAAATGCGGCCGAAATTTAAGCCAATTAGTATAAAAGTGGACGCAATTTGGAACGAGTAAATTTCTATGACTCTGCGTTTCCAAATTGCGGTCACTTTTTAATTAGTGAGTAATCAACAATCGTAATTTAAAATATAGATATATAAATTAGTCGGTTTTTAGAAAAAATAGAAGTAGAAACATATGTAAGAAAAATTGATGACTATATAGGAACATCAGAATAAGAAGCAGCTTCCAGAACAAAATGATTAGTTTTGATTTAAAATTAGTAAAACATATTCTAATGATTACTTCTCGCAAAAGAATGTTTAATAGCCGGATTAGCCGTTGTAAAATTATTCATACTAATTAAGTGATATCTACGAAAGATTGTTCTCGTTTCGCCGACTCAACAGATATTCTCGTTAATAATAAGTCTAAAGTAAATTCTAAAAATAAAAGTCGAAAACGGCATCTATTAATTAACTAGATATTCAACAAGCCCAAATTTTAATATCAGATCTAAGAACGAATATAATCATCCGAAGGAGACTACGCTCATTCCCAAAAATGGCATATGGTGTATTTCTCAGATCGGCACTATATATAATCAGATTGATTCTATTGTACAATACTTTAAAACTATTTGAAATTGTTGATAGTAAACGTGATAAACCTGTTCTTTTGTTAAATGGTTATCGTTATCATAGAGACAAAATAAAAAATACTAATACATACTGGCGCTGTGAAATTCGTTCGTGTCGGGGGCGTTGTATACAAAACGAGCAAAACGATCCACTATTAAAGACAGGACATAAGTATCTACCAGATGAAAATCGTTGCCAAGCTGAACAATTCCATAATAAATTAAAACGTCGAATTGAAGAGTCTGCTGAATCAGTTACAAAAATATTTAGACAAGGACTAGTTAATGTTCAACCTACTGCACCATAACAAGTAGCTACGACACCAACCTTTAAAAAAATAAAAACGTCACTTTATACTGCACGTAATAAAAGTTATCCTCCAAGACCGAAGTCATTAAATGATGTAAACATTGAAGGTAAAAAACATTC
>CAJNOQ010008464.1:0-11176 GCA_905250885.1 Didymodactylos carnosus | reverse complement strand
TATAACCGATATTTTTCTTCTGCAGAAAAGTAAATCAACATTTGGACTAAAAGACAAAATTTATTCGCTTTCATTTCGTTCGCTAGAGAAAAACATATAATTTAGCTTTAGATTAAATTGAATTGTGTAGCTGATGATAGAGCTCTGCTATTTAGTGCTTTTTCTTTATCTTGCATACGACAACATTCGACCACATTTGTTAAAGCAGAATGAAAAAGGAAAAAGACTTTTTTAACTTGAGAATGAGTCATCATTTTGAAACGATCATCTACACGAGTTGTTCTACTGATGACACATAGAAAAAGATGCAGACAAAAAGATACAACATCATGCAGACATAAAGATACAACATAAAGAGACAGACATAAAGATACAGCATCATGCAGACATAAAAAAGATGCAGATAACCGCTACGTTTGTTCAGATTTTAATTCTCTATCCAACCGCGTTTGAACCAAGATTCCATCGCTTACCTAAACTGAGCTATTTCAATTTTAAAAAGGGTTGAATTTTTTAAATGTCAAACTAAACTCAAAAACTGAAATTTTGAGTTGAAGACTTGATTTTTTTCTCAAAATGTTCGCCTTTCGACGCTGAATTCAAATATATAGTTAAAAATGTTTCGTGTCTTGAGACTGATTTTTAAAAACCGTTTTCAGAAGTACAAGTAGTCCCAAAACCACGGTTTTCTAGAAAACCATACTTCTGAGGGTTTTAAAGAAAACTTTCTAGAGAAGAAAAGAAAGAGAACGTTGAGAAACCCTTAAGCGCCAAGTTTCATAAAGTTTCGTTCAGTGATTCTTCAGATAGCCTACCAACTTTTGCGTGTCACATGCTTATTTCGGTAGTTCTGAATGAAAACGAGTGAGAGTTTCTCTGGGATTGTAGAGAAGAATCTTCTGCATCTTTTTATAAGCGCAAACTTTTTTGAAAGAGGTATTTCCCGAGTAGAAACTGATTTCCAAGAAACTCCTAGCTTTCCAGCTATTTTACATGATCGTTTCCATTTATCCCACTAACTTTCACGTACGTTTTCAATTACCCCAAATGGGGTAATCGGAAACATTTGAAAATTTCTCAGCGTTTACCTTTTTAATTAGAGCTCAGGCTAATTAATGAGTAGAGCTTGGAGATTCTCACCATTTGTACAGCAATAATTGATCTATTTAACTGTGCAAAAATTATTAATTAGTATCATTGGCTTAACGAGAAAACTGTTTTTTACTAAAGAATTATTTCCCGTGTAAAATACATGGCGTATCCAATTATCTCATCAATTTCTATTGTTGTTTCCAATTACCCCACTTGGGATAATTGGAAATGTTCGTTAGAGCTTTCAGCAAAACACCGGGAAGTTCGCTTGGGACACGGAGTTTTTTGAAAATTTTTAGATAGGCCTATAGAGAACTTCCTCCTCTACCTACCTGTAAAAAGAGCGCAAAAAGATAATTAAAATTAACAAATTTATACTAATTAGAAGTCCAAAGAGCCAAAAATCGTTTCCAATTGCCCCAATTTAGTCTATATTTTTTCTCGTATTTGCTGAAAGATCGACCTTTAAGTATACTTAAAGGTCGATCTTTCAGCAAATACGAGAAAAAATGCGAGGATCGGGCGGTTCAACCTACTTTTGGGCGGTTGGGGAGGTTATAAGCTAGGTTAACCGACCGATCGAGCTAGCTCTATCTAACCTAGCTCCAACCACCCACTTAACCGACCGGTTAAGCTAGTTTCTGGTATCAAATAGATTAAACACAGAGAGGTTATCAACTAGGTTAACTGCCCACTTAACCGATCGATCGAACTAGCTCTGTCCGATCTAGCTCCAACCGGGCAATTAACCGACCGGTACAGCTAGCTCCAGACATGAAATACATTAGATACAGGGAGGTTGCCAAGTAGGTTAGTTAATCTACAGATAAACCGGACGATTGGAGTGTCCGGTTCGTACGGTTAACCGGGTACTCTAACCTAGGTTAAAAAATAGGAAAAAAGAATATGTGTCTAACGAGAATCGTTAGATGTAGACGTCTTTTCTTTCTATACATGCGTAACGTTTGGTTACGGACGAGACAAAATGAGTATTACTATTGCTTTCTTACACTACTTTCACATTCATCAAAAAATGAAAACGAAAGTTTTATTTCGTATCCTTTAAAAATGTATTGACACATTTCACGGAATATGTGAAAAGATTAGTCGTGATTTTCGCAGAAAAAAGGTAATAAGAAAGAGTAACACTATACTCGATACTTCAGTTTGTGGCATCTTTTGTCCTTTTCACACTCACGACTTTTTTGAAAGGATTAACGCATAGAGAGACCGAAAAAAAACAGATATATGACATGAATGAAGGTTGTTATTATTCGTAAGATTATTCGTTATTCATTCTCCTTTCGTCCAAATGAAACACTAGTATATATGAATAACATCACAGAAAAGGAAATCATTTTGTTTGATGTTACAGAAAGAGAATGGAATACTGTGAAGTTAGTCATTCATTTCGTCTCTACAGTTAACCTACCGGCCAAGTTAGTTCAGTTAGTTCGTGATTGGGAAGGACATGAGGAAGAGTATTATTTATTCCGGTGGTGTAAACAAACTAGTTTGGGACATTTCAGCTGAGTTTTGCAACAGACTAATAACTAGGAAATTTTGTAAAAATGCTTCGTTACGATGAACCTTTGTACTATTCATTCTGTACAGAAAAGAAATCCCACAGTTTTCAATATTAGGCACTAGGAAACGTTACTACATTGGGATTACTGAACTCAACTTTATACTGAAGAAGTCTGATCTTAGTTATGAGACAAAACGGCTGTTTCTGAAAAGAAAACTCATTTAGTTTTAGGAATCGAGCATTTAGCAGAGTGTTAAAACCGTAACTCTAAAACTGCAAAGACACTTGAACAAACTTATAAATCAATTTTACTACGAATAAACTTGGTTTAACTAACCGAGGAAGGAATGGTATGGCAAGACAGTAGATTTAACTTTCCCCGATGAAGTAGGCTATAGTTCATGCAAAAAGCAAAGAAATAAAATAGTCATCTTTCACATTCTATCATTTATTGGTTTCTGTATTAGGCCAATCACAGCCGAGAAAAAATGGCTCCATCTAATGGTATTCACATAAATCGCGTGTTTCAAATAGACAACGTCTTTCGGATAACTATCTTAAGACTAATAAATATCTGTTACTAGTTGTCTATGGGTTTTTCAACATATTCTTCTTTCATCGAAGAAGTGTTTAATACGATACGAAACTCGTAAGGTTTTGTGAAATTTCTACTAAACCTTTAATGCTACTAAACCACTTCGCCGGTTTCGTATACTCTGTACAAAACCTTGTAGAAAAAAATTTTGTTTTGAGGTTTCGTACCATCTAACAAACCCTCTGAATTTCGAAATTTCGCTACAAAACCATTAAAAGTTTCGAAGCAATACATCAAACCTTAATGGTTTAGTATGGAGCCTTTTTTTAGAGAGTAGTAAGGGCACGTACATATGAATAAGGGTGTCGGAATTCGAACTTTCAGTCAAAAAATTTTGTTTGTACCGTTATACATGGATCGACAGCACAACGAACCGAACAAGAAAACGTTTTTAGAAAAGACTTTTACTTGATTTACTCTCCCACGTTTGTCCAACGTGGTGTGATTTTTTGGTTCAGCAAGTAAATCAGATATCTGTTAAGCATTTCTGAGTACTTGAATTAGTAATTACCAAAAGCCATCTTACGAAAATACTTACCAAGTTTGAGCAACCCGTGTGGAATGTTTCGTTAGTACAAGCAAAAAATCATCAGTAAGCAAATACCCAGTCATAGATGCGTTTTGAAACCTATGACACACACCTTCTGCATGGCTTGCTTGATAAAAAACGTTTTAAATGACCTGAAGAAACCTTGGGCACTAAAACTATGAAATCGCATATGTTTAAAAGCAAGCCGACAGAGACATTCAGGATCACATTTTACACTCAGGAACGTTTGAGAAATTCAAAAAGGTAAAGAGCCATTTCGTTCACCGGTACTCCTTGTCCTCTCCGTTTATTGTCATAAAAAAAAAGAAATGGGAGCACACATAATGTGACGAGTAAGATACTCACATTTTTCTTTTAATTACTGTTTTCCAAACACCTTAACTACTAAAACTAAAGAAATAATTTTTCCCTTTACACTAAGTTCATCGCTGCATGCCTGTCACGTTGACTGGTGATGGTTTTTCTGATTTCCTGTAATTACTCTGATTCTACGGATTTCAACTGTTCTAAAGAATTCTGGATTTCTTCTCTTTGTCTAGAATTGTTCAATTTCTCAAATATCGGACAAGTTTCAAACATTGATGAGTTCAGCATTCGTGAATGTAACTGTCAATTTCACTGCATTACTCGAACCAATTTATGAGCAATGTAAACATTCCAACATCGACTATTTCTCGTTACATCAACAATGTGGATACTCGTATTTAAAGCTCTATAATTTTACAACCACCTCAAATTCACCACTATTAAACGTCATTCAAAGTACACCTACGTCCGAGTATTTGACAACGATCTTTCAGGTACCCACATGTTTTTTACCGTTACGCAATCAGTTCTACTTGACCTATTATAACTTCTTCAACTCCTACAAATTTGGCTTCAATCGACATACCATCGCTATTTTTTTGGGTAATGCCCTTCCCTCATTCATCGTTTGTATCGCCAATTTATTATCAATTAAAGTTATTTTCTTCTCAAACAGCTTAAAGTATTTGACTGAATCTACGACACTCACAAATCGTCGTCCACGTCATAGTGACATTCGTGCCTTCACCGTTATTCTCACTGAAAGTTTCTCTACCATTGCCATCAGTTGGGGATTGCCCATTGCTTTAACAATGTACTATTGTCATATGTTGTATGTCACAGATATCGAAAATTGCAAACAAATCACTCGAGTACTGATTGTGTTTCTATTCATTGATGTCTTTAATTCATCGACCAATTGTCTCTTGTATTCCTTGTCAGGAAAACTATTTCGACGAAAATTTTGGTGTCTAGTCAAAACAATATTTACTTGTGGTCACAGTACTTATTGCTGTGTCAAAAATGATGGTCAATTGACGAACACACTTTCTCATCACTATTATCGGAATCGCAATAAAAACAGCAATAATAGCAGCAACTTTGAACGTGTATCAATCGTCACCCGTTTGAATCACGTTGATTATACTCTAATGAATACATGCCAACAGCAACCACGAAATCTCGGTGAATGTTCATCATCAATTGTCATGAAAAAAGAGCACGAAACAATCAGAGAAGAAAATTATTCATCAAGTGATATCGAAAGTGATAATGACGACAGATCACAAGGCTACCAAAACTCGAAGAAACTTAGCACTGATTATCTCAGATATTACATTGTACATAAAGTAGGAGCACTAAAACGACGTTCCTCACATAAAAAAAGTAAAAGGCGTCAAAAACAAATGTCTGTGAAATCAGCTTGTGCGAATAGAAAATCTTCATCGTTATCTCATTCCATCGGAAGTGCACCACCGCTGTTTATTGTACCACCACGTCAAACGAGTGTGGTTTTATCAACAAAAGAATCAAACGAAAATAAAATAAAATTAGATATAAGTTGTATGTGAATGTCATTTTTCTGTTGTTTTCTTTTTGAGTTGTTCCAGTGAGAAAAAGAGATCAGATTATTTCGTGTTCAAGAACGGATGTACGATTACAGCACAAGTGGCGCTTTTCTGCTGAATAGTATGTATGTGATGCTTGATGCATGATATGAAGCATAGCTGATGCAAAACAAATCATGATCTGCTTGATGGAAAGAATATGCGAAAGTCTTAAGTAAAGTTGCAAACATTTCGTAAAAGCTTTAAAGTGATCAATTTTCGTCAAAAACGTCTTTTTATTCACAACTATTGTGATGAAATGCATGGCTTGCATATTATATTATATTTATATTGCACTATTGTTATGTGAAAGTTCTGTGTTCAGGAAGATGCTGAAAAGTCCAAGATGGTTTGAAAACGAAGCTAGTACACCGTACAAGAGTGCCTACAAAACAAACGCTCAAACATTGATCTCTGATGCTGTTCGCTTTGTTTTCGCACTAGCGAAAGATCTCTGTTATTGACCTAAGAAAAACCTTTTAGGAAGTATGCCCGACTTCGTTTTGACTCTTGTTGTAGAGACATCTTGCAGACGGCGATAGTCCGAAGCAAAAAATAATTTCCTCACCATACTTTGACATGATCAACATTCTCTGAAAGTTTAGTCCGGGTCGGACTTTTAGTTACCAACATATAGTATGTGAGAAGAGTGTCATACGCTTTTGATTTTGATTTTTCTTCTCAAGCATAACTAGACGAAATATGAAAAAAGATGTGAATAGCTGAAAGGCGAAATTAAGAAGCCGAAAAGATCATCGTTTCGATTATGAAATAAAAATCTGGAGGTATTACAATTAATTAATTAGCTATTTAATTAAGCCATATTTATCATTTTTCTGCTCTATTGCACCTACATTGACAGGAGTGTACTCTGTATTCAGTTGTAGATCAAAACGACAAAGCTAAACTTCGGTTCTTACAACTTCTTGATTTTTCACTAACTGATGTATGTCTTTTGGTAACCAATGTTTATTAAAATTAAATAACGGGAATCGCATCGATTCACTAAGTCCATTGCCTGTAAGTCGAATGAATGCACTGTCGGTATTATTAATAATTCTGTTGTAACTCGATCTTGTTATTACAGAATTGATCCATATTTTTTGCGATGAGAATGTCCATATTTTCCACCTTAGTTTATATAAGCTTTAGCTTTTCACCGGTCAGAAAAGTTTACCAGAGTGAGTACGTGTTTCAAACCCAAGTATGGAATAGAAGTCAAGTCTATCAAGTCAGCATCAGTTCACGAGTTATGTGACTCTCAAAAGTTTGAAAGCGTCATAGCTTATTTACTCGATTCGTGTAATTCATATAATGTGTCTGTACTTTGATTTGGTTTTACCTGACACCCAAAGAACCCCAGAGGTCTAACAATATTTCGAAGTTCCAGACAATGCTCATGCGCCCCTTCTGTCCGCACTCACAGCCCGGAAAGGTGTTACACGTCTCTGATTCCACAGGAAACCCAAATGCATCTACTCATTTGGATCTTGGTCCGTGACACTCATTAGTGGTTCTGTGTATGTACGTCAGTCACACTGCCACATGGCTATATGTATGTACGTCCGTCACACTCACTGGTCACCATATGTATGTACGTCCGTCACACTGCCACATGACTATATGTATGTACGTCTGTCACACTCAGTGGTCACTATACGTATGTACGTCCATCAGACTGCCACATGACTATATGTATGTACGGACGTACATAGAATGACGCAAGGGTGTATGTCGTTCAATGATTAGTCAAACTAGTTTAACCGCGGTGCAAATGAAGGAAGACTTACTCGGGAAATACCGAACGGAGTACAATCGTTTTTACCGCTTTCGTAACCATTTAGCTCTAAACGGTTACGACGTTGAAAATAATATTTTTCCTAAATCGCTACAGTTTGACATCCCCTGTCAGACATTTGGAACAAATGATCCAAAATTGAAAGAGCGGTGGAACAATATTATTTTGGAAACTAAACGAGAACTTTTACGTTGTGAGGCGAAGTCTATTATAGAAACAGTAGAATCATCTGAATCAAAAATCTTAGACATTAGGGAGAAATTACTCAAAATGAATAAAGAGGACAAATTACTACAGATAGAACGAGAGGAAAGCTTGAAACTAAAGGAGGTGATAGAGAACTCCTGGAATAAAGTTTTTCTTCTAGAAGAGCGAGAAATGACTTGCTATGGATGCGGGAATCCCGGTCACATTAAACGATTCTATCATGCTCGTTGTTAATTCTGTAAGGGTGGAAAACAATCTGAAGAATTTTGCCCGAAGAAAACTAATTCTCCCCGAATGAATAATGAACACGATAGTGTATCGACCGCTAGGGATCAAGCTATGTATGATCAACTAAAGAAAATAGCTGAAACACCTAGCTCTGTGACACTACTATTAGGTACAGAGCCAGAACATAAACAATTACCTCAAAGAATGAGAAATATGAAAACCCAAAGTAATCGTTCTAAAACAGGTTTCTATTCACGTCCATTTATTTGTCGTAACGTTTGGCGAAATAATTGTAATGAAAGGTCTAACGTCAATCCATCGGAGTATAATTATACTACCTCTGCTAATTATGCAAGGAGGAATTCATTCGTAACTAAGAGAACTGTCACCTGGGACACTGATACTGCTCCGATCGGGAGTAGTACGGGTTCCAATTGACTTTCTTCTTTAGCACACAGTGAACCATGCACGTTGTCGGAATTTGCCTTTAGTATAGGCCGTGTGTATTTAGATACGCATGAACTGAAAGTTTTACAATATGGGCTAAAGTAATTAAAGACATCTCCAACAGATATATACACCTGCCATTGAATAGTAAGTTAATACGTGATGCCATAGTACAGACAACTCGTCCATTTTACCCGAATATGCGTAAGGAGGAATATAAAGCAATGAACGGCTTAGCGAAATGCAAAGACATTGTAGTTAAGCAAGCGGATAAGGAACACGCTATAGTAGTGATGAGTAAAGAGGTTTATGAAGAAAAAGCGAACACACTTTTACGTGATACACGTAATTACATATGTCTATCCAAGAACCCGTTATGGACAACACATAAAAATGTGAAAGATAAATTAAATGAGTTCATCTCCCAAGGACCTATTCCTATTAAATTCTCGTCTAAAGTTCGCCATCGTGGTTTACCAAAGCTACCAAATTTTATATTCTCCAAAAATACACAAAAAGGATTATCCTGGTAGGCCGATTGTATCGGGTATTGGTCATTTTACGGAAAAAGCATCACGATTCTTATGTCAAATTTTACAACCTTTTGTAGACAGACGGTTTACCTTCATTTATTGATCAAAAATACTCACGTGATTTTTATCGAGTTTCAAACAGCACTCAACAGTTTCTAATCGAAATTGAGAATTTGAATGCGGAAATTCGGGGGAGTAAACTCGATCTAAAAAACTTCTATTTTGCGACTACAGACATTGAGTCACTTTACACTAACATCCCCATTGATGAAGGAGCGGCTAAAGTCACGAACTTCGTATTCGAAAATAAAAATGCTGCTGATATACCCCTCACTCGTCAGGGTCTGCTCCAGCTCCTCAAGCCAGTATTGGGAAATAATGTTTTTCACTTTGCAGGAAAATTTTACTAGCAAAAATTTGGCACAGCAATGGAAACGCCGTGCACCCCACCTTACGTAAACCTTTTTGTTGTACTAAATGAATTGAAATTCTTCGATAAATGTGATTATCTTCCATATCGGTTTTCCCGATATCTCGATGACGTTTTCATCGTATGATACGGAAATAGGAAAGTATTTGAGAGTTTCCTTCGTTCGCTTAATCCAATTAACGTGAATTTGAAATAGAAATAGACAAACTAGCATTCCGGTGAAAGAAAGATTCTGTCGCCACACATCAAAAATATGTATCATTCGTACTACCTCAATCCGTAAACACTTTAGTGAGAACGGACACTCAATTAGAGACGTTTTCATTGTCCCATCTGAGGGAGGATACTTAAACGACGACCATCGTACGGCAAGAGAATCTATGTGGATCAGTAAACTCAATTATAATCTTAACGTTAAAGATTAGAACTGGGTATTTTTACGGTTTAATTTTTAACTTTTTTAAAAGAATTTTTTAAGTTTAAAGCTTAACTAATAGATAGTCTCCGGATTGAAACCGTTTCTGCCATCATACTTATACTTTTTTCTTATAGAATGCGAAACTGTTCTTATGATAGGTTTCACCTGATTCTCCAGGATTAGGGATACGTATCCGTTGAACAGCACGTGTATACATACACACCAGCTTCAATATAGACACACACACACAAATACTTTCACTTTTTCGTATGACCAAATGTTTTTCGTAGGACCATGGACTTACAGTCAATGGAATAATTTTTAATCTAACTAAATGTTTACACATATAATGTCTAGGAAAATCCATATGTGAACAATATTATAATTGAGTTGCTATAGGTCGTGTAACATTTTCTCTCCAATGGATAAAAATACCCCAGGCAGCAATTTCTACGGTAATGTATAATTGTTTCACCCTTAATAGACTCTAATGAACTGTTAATTTATTGCACGACTGTAACTGATAGGGTCCTGTCGTTATAATATACCGCTACTATACCGTTTCTAGTTCAGATTTTGGCGGAAACTGACTTCGCTTAAAAGCCTTGAATATATGGATAGTTTGTCGAAGTCATTACCGGTTAATCCATATTCGAAAACTGCATCTTCGTATCAGTCGCAGAATAAATCAATCCATTCATTGTAAAATAAATCGCAAACCCTCGATGATCATTATCATTATTCCATTGTCAATTAATAATTTCGATGCTATATCAAATAAATAATCACTAGTACATAATTGTACAGCAGGTGTATCCGTTTCAACATTAGTCATTTTTCTGTTTGATAAGTTGTCGACGAACACGAACATCGAATAACGCGTACTCAACACTCGTCTTGTACAGCTAACGGTTCTGTTTTTTCGCTCCTTTTCAAACAATTATTGCAATAAAGCTACAAACTAATCTAAAATTGCAACTAGATAACTAAGTAGATTAAACATTTGTTTATAAATGAAAAGTGTCTCAGCTCTGCATGTTGATTCGTTATATGAAAATACAGCTGTTGTACAAACAGCCCGCAAGATCGATTTGGGGGCAATATGAAAAATGTGCCTAAAAGAGTGAAGACAAGCTAGCGAAAATTGAACAAGTATATCAGTTTGTAAAAAATTGTTTGTTCTACAAGATGTGATAGCATGTCAAGTTCGAAATTATTCTGATTAATCTGTACTAGGAGTGCATCGGTTCGGTTAACCGATGTTTAGGTTAAACCGAAACCGAAATAACCGAACATCGGTTATAACCGATGAAATTTTATAATGTGCTCAGTTTTGATTGTTACTGTTCTAGTTTTCAAAATTTGGATAAACTGAAATCAGAATTGCTGATTTTTCGCGCAGATGTGATTTAGATGGCATTACTTAAATTATTTCTA
>CAJNOQ010008463.1:0-11177 GCA_905250885.1 Didymodactylos carnosus | reverse complement strand
GTGCGAACACTCAGTTTTGGGGATATTACTACTGAAGAGTGATGTTTTCAAGCACACAGACGGATAATGTTTCTGTGTTTTTACCGTGAAAGAGCCTAGATTGCGGTCTACATTTTGGCCACGTTTCTACGATGTTGTGTCAAAGTGCTACAGAAAATACGATGCAGGTCGAACATTCGGCATTAAAGCGAATCAGTTTTTATTCGTAACGTTAAACAGCCTGTAACTCGCTCTTTCAAGATCGTCGAAATGTGGCCAGCATCTCATTTTGTGAAGAATTGAAGGGGCTTTGAAAGGGGATTGAACCTATCCGTCGATGATGAAAAGATCACTCTGCAATAGTAATATCCGAAAAAATGAGCGTTCGCACTTTCAACTAGAAATGAGTTACGAGCCATTTTGTAGAGTTTCGAAAGAGCTTTCTTTTGATATATAATGTAGACCGCAATCTAGGCTCTTTCACGGTAAAAACACAGAAACATTATCCGTCTGTGTGCTTGAAAACATCACTCTTCAGTAGTAATATCCCCAAAACTGAGTGTTCGCACTTCCAACTAGAAATGAGTTACGCATCATTTTTGTAGAATTTTGAAAGTTTTCTTTCGATATATAATGTAGACCGCAACCTGGATTCTTTCATGGTGAAAAAGTTGAAATGTTATCGTGGACTATGCTGAAAAGGTCATTTTTAACAGTAATATTCCAAAAACATGGGTGCTCGCAGTGTACATAACAATTAAGCAATAGATAGTTTTGTTCGCCGTTTAAAGCTGCATCGAATGGTATATAAGACTTTCCTTCAAACTTGTTGTGTTCCGAGAAAATTACGAAAAACGCCTGGGAATGAGCTCGCGCAGCTATTGTTCAAAGCTAATCGATTTTGTGACAGATGTGCGGTCCGAAGTGGAACCAAGGGTGTAGAACCCCATAAAATTGTATGCTCTTTCATTCTAGATACATTTCGAGAAGATCTGAAATGGGGTCGATCCTCGTTCTTATTGCACCCCGTCCTTTATCAGACTTTAGCAAATGATTTACGCACGAGTTGAAACAAGTCACTGATTTGTCGTGTTGAGTGTTCAACAGTCACTGGTTAATCGATCGATCGCGAACAGAATCGATTGAGAGATTTCAACTCTGTTCACTCTCCGCATTCTATACATTCAGTTTGAAAGACTGTAGTATTCATATCGTGTAATTCATCTTTAACGGCAGCAGTTCAGTCTCCAATATCTGTATTTTCTCGTTAGTCATAGATATTAACTCCTAAAATTTGTTCGCACTGTGTGTATCCAACTATTCAAATTGATCAGTTGACAATTTACCTTTTCATTCTGTCAATTTGTTTTTCTCTTTTATGAGCTAGCATTTTTCTGCCGCTTGAAAGAAGAAAAATTCTGAAAAAGGCTTTATTTATTACAAAGTTTATCTGACTTCAAGGTTTCTTGTCTCCTAAGATTGAAAATTGTACTTTCAGATCATCTTTTGAAGCAAAGTCTTTTTAAGCGTTCTTCAAAAACCTCTTACTTGATTAACTCAACAAACAGATCATTCTATTTCCGTCTGAAAATCTATGAACACAATTTGCTGTAGCAAATCTTGAAAAATGTTTTTGGATATTCAAAACAGTTTACCACAGCCGATTTGAACTTGTCTAGTTTTTTGTCAGAACTCATAATCCTGCTTTATCTGAAAAAAAAACGAACACTCTTAGTGAATGATCCTAAACTGGCATGGTTCACCGTAATAGCAATTTTGGCACATGCATCGATAGTTTAATGGATTTCGTTCTTTACCTTGTATACAAAAACCATTATTTTCACAATGATTATCACCTGTACAAAAGTAAATATAGACTCTGATAGCCAGTGAAATTCTCTATCATTCTATGTATTTATGTCTTGCCTTGCATTTATCTGCCAAAGAATAATTCCAATATTATATAGGCACCCTAGTTTGCAAACCTAAAAAACCAGACCTTTTGCTATCTTGTTGGTTTTTATTTCAGATTTATTATCACTATAGAAATAACTTTTTGCACACGCAGTTGTATGTTCTGATAGCGCTTGAAATTCTCTATTATCCTGAACTTTTGAACTTAAAAACGAAAGAGATAGCAAAAAAGTGCAGTTTGTTAGAGTTTTTCAAGGAGGGTGCCTAAATAATACTGGAATTATTCTTTGACAAATAAGCGCAAAACAAGACATAAATACATAGAATGATAGAGAATTTCACGGCTATCAAAAAAATACACAATTACTTTTGTAAGAGCGTGTTCTTATAGTAATAATAATTTGACAAAAATACTGAAGAAGTAGCGAAAAATATGCACTTTTTTGTACGTGTCAAAGTAGGTTGTCTTTACTGTATTCAAATTTTTTCCCAGCAAGTAAATGCAAGACAATATATAAATATATAGGGTGATAGAGAATTTCAAATGATGTACTTTGTTAGTCTATCGGATTACTTTGATTTTTTTCGAATTTCTACGTTGAAAAATTACTGAGATTTTCATCAAAAAATAAAAATAAACAAAAAGTTTCGAAATATATATCATTCGACGTAGTTTGGGACGCTGATTCCGAATATTATATTTTTTATTGTATAAAACTTGATTCCCGATGATTAAAATTGAGAATACCCGCAGACTTTCGAGTTTTGCGCCTCTGATCTAGTAACTATGAACTTTGCCGATGGCAAAGCCTGACGGGAGAAAAAGAGGTACGTATTTTTAAAGCTCGCTTAATGGCGGTTCTAATGAAGTGCAAAATCGGCTCTATCTTTCCAAAGAAAAACTAGATAGGTTTGCGAAATTGTTTCTGAGTTTTTTATAGGAGGAGTCCAAAACTAATTGTTTTTTTCCTTTTATATATTCGTATAATATACTATTCGATTCTGCTTTGCTCGAGGATCAAGAATATTATCTTACTTTTACAAAAAGACGTAATGAAAATGAGAAAAATCAATTTTAAGATCAAACATGATCAATAACATATACGAAGCTTTTTCAATGTTGAATTTTTTTCTGATTGATGCACCCGGCATTGAAGACTCAAATTGTTTTGCTAGATAGAGTTAAGTATCAGGCAATTTTTGACAAAGTTTGGCGGTGGTACTGTATTTCTTTGACCTGCTAGAAGTTTTAGTGAAACGTATAAAAAATGAAAATTTGAAATTTTGCTCGAAAAATATTTTTTTCTCAAACAACAACCGTATTCTTTTAATTCTTTCATCGTCAGTTTATAGCGCGTTTTCCACTCTACAAAATTCAGTATAAACAATCTCTTCACTATACCTCCTTACTGAGTTGAAAAACTTTTGTCATCTCATGTCAGTAAATGGTCAAACTTTTTAAAAACTTATTTTTTGAGGAACAGTCATAGTTTCAAACCAAAAATCAGATATGGTTAGATGCGCAATAAAATTCTCTATCGAACCTGCTATTCAGCTTTTTGATACTTTCAAATAAATCCAGCAGGGTCCTTTAAATATTATCTACTGCAATAGTCAAAGGTATACCAGAAATAACATTACCATCATCGTCAGTAGAACCAAAAAATAGTACAACTGCAACGGAGAGAGAATCATCCGATTTTGATGAAAAGGTTTTAGTGATTTTGTTCGAAAGAATTTTACGAAATTTTTAGGAGGAACAGATGAGAATTCAGAAGCATGGCTAAAATAAGCATTAGCAAAATTCGAATGTCTAGATATGGTTGAGTTACAATGTTTAATGTTTCTTCCTTCTGTATTAACAAGTTCTGCTTGTATTTGGTATTCAACAGAAAAATCTGCAATCAGCGCTTTTTATGAATTTTTTGACGGTCTCCGGTACTTTCGTTTTCAATACAGACGCCTTGAAAGTTGCAATTTTGCCCAAAACTGACCATTTTGGGCGATTTTGAGAAATGATTTTCTCCATGGAAACTGGGCAATTCTGAAGCCCCCTAGTATGTTGCTGAAGTACACCAGGTGTACTACCATAGTCCATCCTGCGATTTGTGGGTTTCACTAAAATGGCTTCGGGGGCTCGGTCGGGGCACTGAGTTCTAGAGGCTTGCTTCAATCAGCATATTTCTGCTACAGTATATTAAAATTTCAATAAAAACCATTTTGATATGCAACTTTTCACAAAGACTTCAATGGTAATACATAGGGCTATCCAAAAGTAGTGAGGGAGGTACTATTTTTTCTTATAGAAAGCTTTGAAAAATTTTTCTTTTTTTATGAACAGACAGAGCGTCTTTCGCTCTATTTTTCTATGCTATCTGATCACCATTCAACTAATATCGTAAAAATAAAATTTCGATAAGATCTATTTCTTTCGCATATGTACTGGTAGCATGAACATGAATGCTCGTGAGTATTTTTCGAATAACGTTTGATAGCGCCAAGATAGTGAACTACGATTTTCATCATTGGAAAGAGGAGATGAAGGCGGATCGAGCTCTAGATTACTGATTTTTCTAATATGATTTCTGAAGTGTTTTTATTCGATTTTCTCTATCTTGTTGCTATTAAACAGTATTCAAAAAATACTCACGAGCATTCATGTTCATTTTATACGAAAACATAGTACCTCCCTCGCTACTTTTGGATAGCCCTAAGTACAACTACTAGTTTATTTTAGTATTAACGCGGTCCTATGTGCGAGTTCCACCTAGAGTAACTCTAATATGTTTCCTTCTGATGGATTTTCATATGCCGGGCAGTGATTTTTGAATAATCCGAACGAAAGGCGATAGAAACTTCTGGTTTTTGCGCTTCTATAGCCAAAGCTTTAAACTATGTTTTTGTAACTAAAACAAAGTTGAAAGTATTTCTCAATGACCGGCTCAGTGGCTTCCAGTAATCGTGACGGAGAAGAGAACTACATAGTCCACCATGCTAAATCTGATGGGAGCGCTTATTTTATTTTACTTTATGTTAGTCTTCATCTTTTGAGGCTACTCGAGGCCACTGAGCGTCAATCCTGGTGCTCCATGAAAATTAGATATTTTGTCCAAATGACTCAAAATCAAAGTCTCGCTTGGCTTCCCTTTTGAAGAGGACACTAGGCTATTTACTCATAAGAAAAACAATCTGTTGCTACTTTATCATGGTGTACTTCAGCAGTATACCAGGGGGCTTCAGAATTGCCCAGTTTCCATGGAGAAAATCATTTCTCAAAATCGCCCAAAATGGTCATTTTTAGGCAAAATTGCAACGTTCAAGGCGTCTGTATTGAAAACCATTTTATCTTTCCAGCACTTTTTCTACATATTTTAAATGTTCTGTTATAGTTTTTGAAAGGCATGTATTTAATTTCTCAGTATTTTATAATGAATGCTCAGTATTTCTTGCTCAGTAAAGAATTATTTTTACCATAGTAAATAATTTGAAAAGTTCAGTAATTAATTTAGAAAAACTCTGTATTTAATTTTTTTTGTTCAATTTTTCATTAACTTGTGTCAATAAAAATAGTATAATTACAAGTGATGGAAATTTATTAAATCAGTAATGCTTTTTTGGCTTTTGATGGTCTACCACGACGTCTGTTTTCACCAGTTTTAACATCTTTAGCAGCAGATGGTGGTTTGCATTAATCTAATCATATTGCCATACCAACAGCATGTTTACATATAATTTTTTGAAAAATGCCGGACAGTTGCATAGACTATGTACTTCTCCTCTCCGTCGAGGTTACTGAAAGCCAAATCAGAAACCCAGTTTATGAACGGTGAAGAGGAATACGAAGAGATGGAATCAAGTTTAGATAGGGAAATATCAACTGAAAAAATCTTGCCTGATCATCTAGATATCACAAAGTCAAAATTGATTTATCTTCGTAAATCAATGATTAAATGCAATATAAAGTTTACGTTCGAACCTATTATGGTGTCCTTAACGCATTATAATGCACTAAATAGGAGAAAAATATACAATGGATTCCGCGGATAGTAAACGAGGAAATCTAATACAGAAATCTTTCCGAGAACACATCTTTTTATCGAGAGCGTTCGCTTGAAGGACAGCCATTTATTCTCAGTACATTGAAAGTTAGCTATCATTACACAGTGCAGAATGAAAGAGAGTAAGTCTCGCAACGGCGCTCAGAACACGCCTACAAAGTTTTTTAAAAAAGGAATTCTAGTATTAAAAACTGAATTCGATTAATCCTAAAAACTGCTATCAAACTCACCACTACTAGATGATCGTATCTCTTTTTGTCTCATCCACTTAACTATTGGATTCTACTTTCAGTTATACAGAATGGAGTAAATGAACAGTGACAGTTTTCGAAAACTTTTGGTTTAGTTGTAGGATATACACCAAACAGAATTCGTTCGAGTATTATAATAAAATTCGTCATCAGCCCGGACATTAGTGTATTACCAAATGTTGTATCACGAATGAGTTTCAACGTGGTTAAGAAGTTGTTTGCCGTCGTTCGCTTGAATAAATCAATAAATAAGAGAGATTGCGTTGTGAATGTCTTTAATGGTATTACAGATGAACTAATCAGTCGTGTTGCGTTAAAAATCACCAAATTATTCTTGATTATATTTCATCTGACATTTGACAAAAAGAACGTAATATTTGAAATGAATATGACGCGAACGATCGAAAATCGTCGCTTTGATATATGTTAAATCCATCATTATTATCACTGAGGTAAATAAGCCAGTTGTCTAACACAAAATCACCTTTGCATACATGATGAAAGACGGATGCTACAGAGATAAAATGCTGGTATTCAATCGATATTGTTGTACATGGACATGTCAACGTCTTAGCATATTTGTCGTACAATTCGTTGAATGACGCTAATGTTGGTTGTTGAACAGTAATTCAACAATTAATGACGTGTCTTGTACAATACTGACTGTCTTTGTGTTTTCTATTAATGACGTGTAGATGACTAGAACGTATAATGAAGCACACAAAAGTGTGATGAAGAGTCGTGTAAATATTATTTGATTTTCCAATTCATGTTCATTAGTCGATGGTCGAGGACATGAATATTTTACGTGTTATCTCCGTGTTATGGCCCATATTGGAAATGTACTGTAAGGAGATAGAATGTACGTATAGACATTTCCCTTGACTCATAGTGATGATCATAGTAAGCGTATAACATTCAATAGACACATCACGAGATTTACAAAGTACAAAGGTATTTTCGATTGTGACTTCAAGAGAAAATTTCTAAGGTAATTTTGTCAAAAATGCACTTTTCTTAAGGAGTATATCTAACCTATCCTACTTACATTAGAAATACTGCAAAAGGAAGAGCTCTGGTGGGGATAAGTACATCAGCTTCGAGGAGGATGGCAGCTTCCCGTGCTTCTCTGGGATCGATTCTATTAATCGAAAATTCCATCTCAGGTTGACAGAATGAAAATGGTATTCCCTTGACTTTAAAGGAAAGGGTCTTAACGAGTTAAAGTGTTTGGGTATCTAAGTGTGGTTTAGGACAGAATAGAACTTCAGGTTAGTAATTACGTGAGCAAGGTGAGCATCGTGCCAGTGAGGTGTCTAGCGAAAATAGCTCCAGCTCATGTTAAGTGATCATAAGAAAAGACTGTTTCTGTCAGAAGAAAGTTCGGCCCATTAAGGAATGCGCAGCGAGGCAAGCATTGGGCAAATTGTTGCGCGATGGTTCTTGTTTTGTCAAGCTTTTAGCTTCTTACAGTAGTTTCCTACGGATTTCTCTCAGTCTGCTTCGGTTTGCTTCGGTGCTGCTTCGGTTTTCCTTAGTTTCCGTTCAGAATCTTCCTTTTGTTTTATTTCATGTTTCTTCGGTTCTGTTGCAGTTTCACTTAGTTTACCATAATTTCCCTCAGTTTCCCAGCAGTTTTCAGTAGTTTCCCAAACTTAGACGCAGACAAACGAAAAACACACATGGACACATTACTTAACTTCTGTGTGTAGACACAAGTTATTCCCGGACAGACAAACAGGCACGGCGAAACATGATACAAGAGTGATCAGAAATAAGAATTTAAGAATTGGGAATGTGCCTCATTTATCTCTTGCCTTGCAAGAACAACGATCGTCGTCAGAACTGTCGTAGTACTTGTTTGCTACTGCTTATTGAAAATGTTCTTTAGAATGTAATATGAACAAGAAACATAATTATTCTGTTCCATAGAAATAATTTGACATTGACGATTCCTCTGCAGTCAAGGGATAAGTGAATCAGAATGATGAACGCTACTTGTAGTTAAATGGATCTATTATTGGGCGATAAATCGATAGTTGCAACTAGAAAAAATTTAGTAATCGTCCAATAACTAGATTATCACTGTCGCTGCACAGTAGTTGCAATCGACTAAAAATCTAGTAATCTAGATGAATCGGGCGATACTAGATTTTTTTTTGACGCTTGAGGACCTTGTACATCTCTGTTGTACAAACGAATTAGAGGTTTAACCTCGTCCAGTTCACAATACTGACGATAAAAATAAAAAGTGCGAATACAAACAAAATATACTGCAAAATGTGTAGCTATAGCCTCAGGGAGGAAAGTGATAGAGAGAGGGAACATAAAATATAAAAAAAATGAACGATAGTCATGCGCCTTCCAGTCGCTTTTTTCCGAAAGAGGAGTCAATTCTGTGTTGAAATCGTGAGGCCATTTTGTATTTCTTAATATTGTTGTAGCCTGACCACTAACAATTTTTTCCCATTTCATCAGCAATGAAGAACAATGCCCAGTGAAAACTAAATACATAATGTCAATGGCTGTCTGTCTCGGAATATCGAACAGCGAGACAACGGGACCGACACTCTGATCTTCCATTATATTTTTTAGCGTGTCTCTCTTTGACGGCCAGATCAGCACAAACTGAGATATATGCTAATGTTCTCGATTGACATTGTTGTTGTTGATTATAAGGATACGTCATTATACTTTCATCTTTATTATAAATACCTTGTAGAGTGCATTCAATACATGTATAATATCCGTTATGTTGGTTGTGCTTCAATACAAATGATTGGGCAGGACTATCAGCTTTAAATAACTGGACATCAATTATATAAGCATCATCATCAATTCGAATCGTCTTTTTCTACGATTGTAGTATTTCTGAGAGTAGAAGATCGATCGGTGGCTTGAGTGGACCATTACTGAAACAATCAAAACGGTTGAAGTATCGATCACTTGTTTTAAAACTGATGGTGGAAATCCGGTGCTACTATCTCTGCGACTATCGATACATCTCATGTTTTTTTGAATCAATTGGGGGGGAGGATTCATAAAAGATCAATTTTACCTCATTTTTATTAATGAAATATACTCATCTAAAAGTCACTAATATAAAGTAAAGCTCTGTAAACATTAGCATAAGGTAATAATGAAATAATAAGATAAACCATAACCATGAACCATTTAGAATCGTAAGAAAAGAAAACGAATCTCATCCGTGTAGTCGGAAAAGAAATTATTTAGTCAAATGATAATTCTTAAAAGTTTTTTCAAGCACATCCTTTTATTATCTCCTCACTTAAAATAATGCAAAATAGACGCACAGTGAAACAGTAAACACAAGAAACAGTGAAGCACCAAAAATTACCAAATGGTTAATAGAATAATATTGTTTTGATCTTCTCTTAAATAAGGTGGAATTTCACAAATAGAGGCAGTAACAGGCCACGTCTGCTTATTAGTCCAACGTACAATAGGAGCCCCGTCTATGTGTATCCTCAAAGTGATACGATGTGGTCCACTAACATTGTCACAATTGTTTTTTCTTAAACTTTCTTGATAAACAGATCGAGTTAAGATATCACTTGGTGGTAGTTGATTAACAAGGCGAGAATATGAATGAATTAGACCACGATTTAGACGTAGAGCACCGTATTATTCTTCAATAAACATATTGACTAGTTTTAAATGGTTTGTTGCTAATTTGTGAGAAGCAGGTAGAGCAGATGAGATTAATTTTAAGAGTTTCGTAACATTCAATTCTTCAACATGGCACCTGTTGCAGAAGTGTAGAAGAGATTTATGAAACTGACGAAGAGAGATAGTGGCAGAAGGACATAATGGTTCATCAACAGATCAATCAGATTCTAAAACAAAAAAAATAAATAAATGAGATAATGTAATAAAGAATAAAAAACGACAATACCTAAATGTTGATATTGAAATTGATCCCGCTCATCATCAATATCCATGTTAAAACTCTCGTCTAATTTTGGCTGATTGTTCTACAAAAAGTGAAGAGATAGTGATTCCAGAGACCGTAACTAACGTTTTAATAGAGTTGCCAGATGCTCAGGTGAGAAATGCGAAATACAAGTTCCAAAATGCGGAAAAAAACGGAAACTCATTTTCAAGGTCTAACTTTATCCTTTTTCACGTGCAGAGAGTCAAATTCATGTTTTCTCTAACATTAACACATTGTTTTTTGACTGTATATTTTTTATTAGACTAAATAAGTTTAAGCAGTTCTGGTGTTGATAAGACAAATTTATAAATTTTAGTGCATAATCAGGATTAGTTGAAACGAATTTTTAACTTCGGCGAAAAATAGTAAATGCTTAAAATGCGAACAAATAGCAGACAGCTGACAAATTGGGGAAAAAATTCAAAAATCCGGAATTTGTCCGCAAAATATTCCCATCGATTGATCGCTGTTCCGCTAATCCTCGACTATTCCTGTATTCCGATGTTACGCAATAAAAAGCAAGTTTTTGCAATAACTTCAAATTTTCACTAAGTGAGCTTGAGGAATATGTGACTAAAAAAAGTCAGTCTGAGTGTTATATAACAGAGCATCACGTATTTATACATGCTTTAGCTCATTTTATCATACTACTTTTCCAAACTTTGAACCAACATAACGCTGAAGTTAATATAATATCCCAAATATTTAAACTCTTTTACCCACTTAATATTATGTTCAACGATTGAAAACAAACTTAAGAATTCCGATCGCTCTTGCTGAACAGATCGCCTCCGTTTTCTAATATTTAATAAGTTGTACAGTTAGTAGAGTGTAACATTCTAAATTATCCACAAAAGATTTCAATTTTTTCTCAAGATCTAAACATTGCAGTATGTGGTAAGTGATGAAAGTGTCGGGGTGAAAATAGATCCTTGGGACCCTCCTCTCATTATATTAAACCGTCGCGATCTATTATCCTTCACTTCAATAACCCTCTTCTTCCTCTTGAGGAGGGTTCAC